>SMLS01074475.1:0-42759 GCA_004785975.1 Popillia japonica
ACAATACATCTTATTCTAAAACGTAATCCTTAAATTTACAAGGTAATTTTCTTTCTCTCTTCAAAAAAGTCGAGTTTGAGGCTGCTGTGGAACTCATTTGTGGTTGTTGCTCTTGCTCTTGTAGTTGGGTCAAGTGTGCCGTTCCTTCTGCATTTCCAAAATCGTTTGTGTCGTTTTCAGAAAAATTATAGTCCATATCATCATCTGAGTTGATTTCGGGAGTATCCTGTCCAATTTTCCGAATTTGGTTTATATGCCTCTTCCATGTTGTACCCGTATCTAATTTTATTAAATAATGTAAACGTCCAATTCTTTTTACAATTTTTCCCAATTTCCATTTGCATTTTCCAATGTAATTTCGACATTGTACTCGCATGTCTATTTGTAATTCGCGGTATTTCTTTTCTTTATTTAGATCTACACCATTTTCATGTTCCGGGGGCAATAGTAGGTCTAATCTGGATCTAATTTTCCTGTTGAACATTAGTTCTGATGGTGGTTTACCTGTGCTACAATGCGGTGTAATTCTATACTGTAGTAATAATTTATGTAAATTTAGTTCTAAATTTTCGCCAGTAGTTTGTAAACTTTTCAATGATTGTTTTAGTGTCTGAACAAATCGCTCAGCCTGTCCATTTGTCGATGGATTATAAGGAGCAGTTAATTTCAAATGTATAACATTATTTTTCAAAAATGTTTGAAAATCTTTAGAACAAAATTGTCTTCCATTATCTGTGACAATGTATTTAGGAATTCCAAAAGTAGCAAAAACTTCTCGGCATGCTTTGATTGTAGTATCTGTTGTAATATCATTCATAAGTTTACTATGGGAAATTTCGAGAAAGCATCAACAATTATAAAAAAGTATTTGTTTAGGAATGGTCTTACAAAGTCTGCGTGTATGCGTTGAAAAGGGGTAGTAGTCGGTTCCCAGATATGTATATCAGCTTTTTCAGGGTTATTTCTAACAATGCTACAACTTGAGCAATTTTCTACTAAATCTTTGATTTCTTTGTCTATTCCTGGCCACCAGACATAACTTCTTGCCAAATTTTTAGTTTTGACAATTCCGAAATGACCCGTATGTAATTCGTCTAAAATCTGTTTACGGAGTGCCTTAGGAATAACAATCCTATGTCCACGCATTAGAACATTCTTGTGCAAACTAAATTCCCCTTGATCTATATTAAATCTTTCATTGACTTTTAACTGTATACCTTCCTGCAATTTGTTGATTATATTGCTAATTTCTTTATCTTGATTTGTCTCTTTTACCAACGTGCTGAAAGTTATAGGCAAATCTTCAATAACACTTATGTTGAATACATCTGTTACATCGTACGAATCGTCGTCTGACTCAATCGGTAATCTTGATAAACAATCTGCATTAGCATTTAGTTTTGAATTTTTATACTTTGTAGTGTAGTTAAACCCTTGTAAGAATAACGCATAATGTTGCATTCTCATGGCACTGTAAAAGGGTAAACCTTTGGTTGGTGAAAATATTTGTACTAATGGTGCATGATCAGTATATAAAGTGAATTTACGGCCATAAACATACTGATGGAATTTCTTAATTGCAAAGATAATGCTGTAAGCTTCCTTATATATTTGTGCATACTTTTTCTTTGTATCATTTAGAGATTGCGAAACATACTGTATAACGTGCTCCTTGCCATCTGTGCCTACTTGCGACAGTACGGCCCCTACACCGTATAGACTAGCATCTGTGGCAACAATCAACTCTAATTTTGGATCGTAATGCGTTAAGCAATTATCATTCAAAAATGCTTTCTTTGCATCTAGAAATGATTTCTGCAATCTTTTGTCCAAACAAAGGACTTATCTTTACATAGCAATTTATTTAAAGGATAAAGGATTGTACTTAAATTTTGGATAAATTTCGAGTAATAGTTTATCATGCCTATGAAAGCTCTTAATTCCGTAATATTTTTCGGTTGTGGCATTTTTCCAATCGCGTCCATTTTCTTCGGTTCTTTGTGAATACCATTCGCGTCGATGACATAACCACAATAGTGTATTTTTCTTTGAAAGAATTCGAATTTTTTCAACATTAATTTTAATACCGTACTTTTGTAATCTTTTGAAAACTTCCTCTAGTCTTTTTAGATGTATTTCATCATTAGGGCCAGTAATTTTTATATTATCTAAAAAGACTGAGACGCCATCTAAATCCTTTAGTATATTTTCTATTTGTCTCTGCCATATAGCAGGAGCTGAAGCAATGCCGTAAAGTAATCTATTACATTGAAACAAACCACGGTGTGTATTTATAGTGCATAAATGCCTATCTTCGGGACGAATTTCCATTTGTAAATAAGCTTGCCGTAGATCGATCTTTGAAAATAATGTGTCTCCCATGTGACTGAAAAGTTCATCTACTGTTGGCAAAGGATGATCGTCTACTATTAATTGCGAATTTCAAGTGACTTTGAAATCTCCACATAATCTAACTGTATCATCCTTCTTTAAAATAGGAACAATGTACATTACATCCGCAATTTCTAGCGGTGCCGGGGCATAAAAATCCTCCAATGCCGTTTTTAAAACACTGTACTGTTCTGTATAAGGATCCTTCGGGTTTATCTTATCGCAGAGTACATCAAATGCTTTCGCACCAATATAATGTAATAAATATGCTGTATATTCTGGTTCTGGTACTTTGAAAACTTTAAACGCACCTTCTAATCTTTGTAACCATCTTATAAAATTTACTGTAGGTTCGTATGGTTCGATATTAAATGAAGTTGAAAATACCATACCCACGCTTTCTGATGTCGCCATTTTTTTTTCTCTGGATGTAATGCGATGTAATGTGTAAACTTTCTTGAGAAAAAAAAAGTACGAAATTATCTTGCAAAAAAAACCAAACCAATATTGCCAATATCCTCGTCGCCAGCTGTTATGTTTTATTCAAAGTTTAGATATCTTAATACAAAATAATTTGAATGCTTATACAAAAATGATACACGCTTGAACTCATGCAATAATGAATGATCGGCAGTGCTGCCAACTGCTATATCTAATGTATTCCTTACAAGACGTTTTAGGAAATTATCGTCCGATAAGCTTGTTACCGGTTTTTTCTAAAGTCTACGAAAATATAATAAACAGGTATAATAACAGTCAACTATATAACACGCTTTAGCTACTATTCCCCAATCAACATGGCTTTTCTAGAAACAAAGGTACCGATCCAGCTGTTTTTAACTTTTTAAAAACCATATATGAAATCCTAGACGAAGGGAAACCCTGCTTGGGTATTTTTATTGGCATGTCAAAAGCATTTGATCTAGTAAATCATGATATTCTTCTATATAAATTAGAACAATATGGGGTAAGAGGCATAGCTAGACAATGGTTCCAATCATGTATATCAAACCGTAAACAGTTTGTTAAAATTCATAGCCATCAGTCACGTACCATTAACGTAAACTTTGGTGTGCCACAGAGTTATGTCCTGGGCCCCATATTATTCTTACTTTATATAAATGACGCCAAAAGCTCTGAAAAATAGAGAAATTTATAAAATCATATAAATTGCTATTTCTATTAATAAGAACTACACATTAGTAGGTAGTAAGCGTATGTTAACATAAGGCTCTCTTATTTATCTGTGACTGGTATAAAATGGACCTGGGCAGTACATGTTGTTACTGATTATCCAATGCTCCAAGAACACCTTGCTATTATGCAAGCCACACCTGTTGTCTTAAGAAATGGTAGTAATCTTAATAAAACAGAACATTTTACCTTAAAATCCGTAGTAGGCATATGTATATGTATTCTACTTACAACTCGTATTATCATAACTAACAACTACGATGTTTCTTTTATTACAGAGATCCAGACATCATAGGGATTCCTTAACAACATCAACAACTGCCACAACTTTGCCGCCTATTTCCGACACCCAGACGACGCATATAACTCTACTCGAGACGAGTAAGTATCAGTCAAGCGACCCGACCTGCTTTCCTCCGACATCCAGTATAATTTAACCCATTAATTACCGGACTTTCGTGCGCTTCTCTCTGACACAATTTGAATCGTTCCGGGCGACCTTCGCATCGTCCGCCGTCGCGGTACTATTACTGCCGGCAAGGCATGACCTTTAATCAAGTTTCTCATTCCGCTAAATTAAATTAGTGGATACTGTGGTTGAAAGACTGGAGAGTGCGCCCTTTTGCCACAATAACATTTAGATCCTTTAAATGGTAAAGTAGATACGTGCCTACCTTATTAGATGAGGGAGTACATTTCAAATAACGAGTTTGTAATGCTTATATGGAAGATGAAATTACGGCATTAAAAGTTATAAATAAGTTAAAAAGAAGTAATAAATAAGATAGATAGATAGATAAATAAGATGGTATTAATGTCTTTTGACCGGTTTCTATTTGAGTTAAATATACTATCTTAGATATTTGAAGTATTTTGCAATACATTGGTTAGGTATATGAGAATGAAACATAGTACACAGAAATGGTATTTTTCAAAATGCTTTCCTTTTCGTCGCAAAAACAATATATCAGAAATTTGTTTCAGTTTTCGTTAGCATGAAATACTTCTACTGAATGCGATTAAATACGTAATTATGGATCGCATCAATTCAAAAGCCACGAGCACGCCTTTGTCTCTATTATTTATTAAAAACTTTTAACCACAGATCATTTCAGAAAATTTATTATGCTCTATGCTAGATAAAATATGACATAGCAATCTTTATATATATATATATACCTACTCCTTCCATACTGCTGATACGTCTCTTCTGTCACTGCAAAAACTATTCCGTTCATTTGCATTCTTCAGCACATCAAATACACCTATATGGCACTTTAGCTGGTGATATAATTTTATAAAATAGCCTGCTAATATTAACAAATAGCTGTATTACTACATCGAATATATGGATTATACTGATGGAAACTGCGACTATTCTTTCACACACTATTATGGAGTGGTTATTCATACTTGGTTTTATGGAAGGCAGCATGTCCTCCATTCTATTTAAAAAATCAAAATCACCAGATGGTGGTCTGTGTATGCATATTTAATATAATGAATTTTAGTTTAGGTAGGATTACAGCAGAACATTCAATAACTGACTTTATACGTTTTTTCCTTAGGTGTAGCACTGGTTTCTGTGAAATATAAATTAATCGTTTGCTTACGTTGTTATAAACATTAGCTTCCTTTGTAAATAGTAGAGTCCGAATAATATGTTTGACTTTTTTCATAAATTATTAATTCTAGGGTTAAATGTGTACGTTCATATTTCTTTCTTTGCAGAGAAATTTAGTATACATAAATATATTATTGTTTCATATTTCTGGTGTTTTGTTTTGGTTTTTGAATTATTATTATGACAGATAATTAATATATGTAAAACTGCATCGCCTTACCGGTACGACCTAAGAAAGAAGCCGACTGTTAACTTAAGTAGTAATTATATGTATATGCGGTAGGAGTAGCCGCTCATAGTAATTATTGTGTTAGCCGAAGTAAAATTGTTTACTCCCGATCGGTTAGTAAGTGAAAATTTCCAACCTTCGAATAGGCTAGAAAATGCGCTATTACTTACCAAAGTAAGTAATAGTACTTTTTCTACCCCCTTACTAGTAAATTACCTATTAGGTACCTATTATCTAGTTGCTAAGTAAACAGATCATCACAAGCTACTGACATGTAATGACTAGCACGTAATAAAAAAAATTACGCTTCAGTTCTATATAAAAACAATCAAATAACCATGGAAACGATTTAGTACCCGCCCATCATTTTGACAGAATAAAATTAATCAAAACTCGCTGTCCGCTACCTGAATATACATTTATTTTAAAATAAATAACTGAAATGAGTTCATCGGATAGCGAAAATGAATTGAGTAATACACCGTCCAATATTATTCAATTAGCTGCGAACACTACCTACTGAAAACCTATTACCAGAAAAATCAAGAGAAAGATATGAAAAGGTATACCAGCAATGGATCGGCAAACAATGCAAATTGGTAAATTCGTTCGTAGAAATTTACTCGTAGAAAAATTATAGTATACAACTAGAGTTGTAAGCTTATTAGGTACATGCTCGTAGAATTACTGCGGTCGCCGCTACGCGGCTCGCACGCAATTTTTCTACTCGTATGTAATAAGCTACTTACAACTCTCGTGTAATATACTATTGCCGGGTAGTTTATGTCACATTACCGGCAACCAGCTAACTTATGTAACTTTCCCGGTTAGGCAATGTCATTTCAGAGCTTATGAAACGTCAGTGTCATTTAAATAAGTAAACTATCTGTTACAAATATTACTATTAATTGCTACGTTACCTAGCAGCAACACCAATATTAAAAGCAAATCACGCCTGAATGTTAACAAATTAAGCTCTTGACTAGGTTTTTTGCCATGGTTTTCCCTAGTCCTTGCACAGAATTGTTGGCAAAAAATACATTGATATATGTAAGAATCATTAGTCTTATGATTATAAAACTACATTTCAAAGATATCTTAAATTGGTCACGATATTGTAAACATAATCCTATATATCACTGAATAAAAATTCAGTGATATACATATAGGATTCTGTAGATAATTTTGTTGATAAACATCGCTAGATGTTTATTAATTGACACAAATTAAATGTCAATTTTATTCCACTGAAGAAGTATTAATGAAAACGTAATAAATTGTAAAGGTTCAGGAATAAATTTGATCTTTAATCGAATTATCGTGTTCTAATTGACCAACAAGTGGAAAAAAATATCAGCAAAATAAGATAAGTACATAAAAGATCTTAAGAATACATTATTATACTGAAATACCTAATACAGACTATTATATTTTTGAAATTTAATGATTTGCAGATGTACTAATTAATTACAAACCGATCGTGAGTAAAATAGTACGGAGAGATTCATTCTCGTCTCGAGATTAAGTTCGAGATTAAGAACTTTCTAATCTCTCGGCGGTAATTAACCACTTTCCGCCTCGGTATGTAATATACTATTACAATAATTTATTAATGTTCCATGGTACGTCGGAGAGCATCACGACTGCGTTTTTTTGAACTGGCGCCCAGATCAATAAACTAGGTATTTATTTACGATCGTCGTTTACCGTAATATTCAAGGAATCTCCATTTCGTTACAACTTCGATTTTGTAATTAAAACACAAGTAAATGTTGACATCAAACGACTCAACATGTAATAACATTGATTTATAAACAAGGGATTAGTTTACTTCAATGTTATTATAAACGCGACAGTTATTTCACCGTTGGATTACGAAGGTTTCGCGCGTGAATGCGTTTGAAAGAACAGGGTCCAAGTTGCAGATGTTGTTTATGAAAATCAGGAGATAGGCAGAGGTAAACCAGTAGCAATCAACAGTGCAAATGCGCTATCGAAGCAATTGCAAGTGCCGTACACCACGATTTGGAAAATTTTACGCAAAATACTAAAAAGGTATCCATATAAATTAAAAATGCTGTTTTAATTAAAGGAGACGGATTTGGCTACTAGGTACATTTTTTCTTTGGGAATAATGGCTCAGATTGAAATTGAACCCACTACTCAAAACTGTAGAATCTAGTCTGCAGAAAGTCCACAAGAAATCGTTCAAGAAGGTTTTCATGACAAGAAAGTCACCATCTGATGCAGTTTTACAGCTGATTTTACGATAAAATTCAGAATGGAGAAGCCGTATCTGTAACTGCAAACGGTGAGCGATACTTGCAAAACAAACACCGCAGAGTTGAAAACGTCATTGTTATGCAAGATTAACCACCTTCACACATTTGCCAGTGAAAGAATTGTTAACCAACAAAATAGTGTGTTATACAGACATTTCGTAAATTCGTGGTCACCAAGATCACCCATCTAAACCCAGCGGATTATCGGCAGAGGGGTTACTTAAAAAGTTTAGTGTTTAGAAGATGATCTATGACGCTACAAGAATTAAAAGATAATACTACGGAGCAAATTGGTACAATTTCACCGGAAATGTTACGTAATGCTGTGTACAATTTGGAGAAAAGATTAGTAATCTTACAACAACAAAATGGAAGTCGTATTCAACAATTGCCGTAACTAGGTTTGGGGATACTAAATCCGATTCCGTAAGCAATTAGATTTCGTTTATTGTTTGTTATTGACTTAATTTGTTATGAACCTATAATAATTTAAAGTATATCCTTTACTTTATGATAACTCTATATATGTAGGACGCCTATTAAGTACTACAAATTTAACATTTGATTGCATTTCTATAGTTTGTCACGTTTATAATAGCCGCATAATGAACAGACCAAGAGTGATAAAGTATAGCTGCATACATAGATTGAGAGCGCAAAGAAAGATGTTATGGAGAAAATCTAGAAACTATCTTCAGCCGAAAACAAAATGTCAAGAAAATTTGATTTATCTTAGCTTTTGCAATGTATTCTTTGTTTCTTCAGAATTACATTAAACAAATATGTATATGTATATTATTCAGAAATAATCTAATGCGAGTTAAATTTAAATTGAAAAATTTAGGCTCATAAACTAATAGAACATTTTTTGACAATATATCTGCATACATATGTGCGAGTCAATATAATTTAATTAGTTATTTAAAAGTATTACCTATGTGGATTCTGTTTCTCAGCTTTTATTATAATATTCAGAGAATTTTGTAGTGAAACCTGACAGACATAGAATTAATTTAATTAATATTAAGAAATGATTTTTTTCATATTTTAGTACATTTATACTTAATACCTACACAGTCACAGAAATTAAATCTTCCTGGCATATTCGTTTGTTCAGTAAGAGACAGTTTCTGGATTCTTCCATTTCATTTCGTTTTGTGATGTACGGTCTGTAAATTTGTGCTATTGCACTGTACTACCACCAATAATTTGATATACAGGAAAGATATTAGTTTATTAAACTTAAATCCAAAATATTTTGCGTAAATTCCTTCTCAGACGCGAGAAAAGAGATGACAAAGTAATTTATAAAATATTCGTCGCCCCACGGTGTTTTAACGAATATATGTATGTAGCGCAGAGCAGGTGTAGCGATAGACGATATTTAACATGTGTACAACGCACAATCACATTCAGTCTGGTTCGAATGTTGTATGTGGACGTTTCGGAGCGCTTACTATGTACTGTACTATATGATTTTCATATATGGTGAAACAGGTGAAAATGTTCGTCAAACATGTCTTAGATATAGGCGTTTTCCAAATCATCGAGCTCCATCTCACTTGCATAACGGATGTCGTGTTTAGATTACAGGAAACCGATAGATTGTTGTCATCTTACGAAAGTTGTGGACGTGAAAGGGCTCGTAGGGTTTTGCGTGCTGAAGAAGACTTTTTGGATCTTATTGATAGGGGTGTACAGGTGTAAATACACGAGAGACAGCACGACAGTTCGGGGTGCCTAGAGTAATGCCATACATTGGATACATTTAAAATAAAAGTTCTTTTATCAATTAGTCTCCGATAATATTTTTATACTTAATCATATGTATGTATTGATGTTATTGACCCATAGCATTCAAAGCTATTTAAAAAAGCTGACACATCACCGTTATGTCGTAGTTTTTATAACATTTACAGCTGTTTTTGCGATGCCTTCCGTTAGTTCGATCGGGGTAAACATTCTGCATTCATAGGCGGTGCATATTACAATTTATAAGGGGGATTTTAATTTTGGCATTCGCGTCATATTTGAACTAAAATTTTTTGGATTTATATTCTACATAATTGTATCTTACGATTCTTAATATGTGTTACTATTATTTCAAAGACCCTCTCTATATCTCCAATCAATTATTTTTCTCTTCTAGCTGTGAAAAGAGTAAACTAGAAGGCTGTGAATACATTTATACCTGCAGTTCTAGAATACAAGACATGCTTTAACACAAAGCTTTCAATAAAAAAGTTAGAAAATAATTTTTAAAAAATTCAGTTTTCTGGATTTGGTCCGTAAAAGACCTACATTTATCAAACTAGTGGTAGACGTAACAATTTTGACCCAAAATGTCTTCCATAGCAAATAAACTGCGCTAACCTAGTTCAAACACTTCTAATTTCCTCTAAAGCCAGTCTTACGGGTACTTGCATGAGGAAATTCGGGTCTGACATATGACAAAGAAATATCTTACCGTATGTTTTGCAACCACTCAACTAAAGAACCGGTGTCTACTACGTGCATATTTTGCATTATACAATAGAGTTATGTTGAATAAATGTAACCACGCGTATCCATTTAGAATTTTGAAAACAAAAAGGAAAATGTTTCAAAAAGACTACTAAAGTTTATTACAGAAAAATAAGCAAATAAGTTAAACGAACCACTATTGTAAAAATAGAAACCGTTAATTATTAAAGATGTAATAACTCTTTAAAAGCTGTTCTAATTCCACCAATTCCATGTTAAAATATCTTTATCTGCTATTTGTTACTACAAGGAAAAATAAGATAAGAAATATATACTGGCTATTTTCTACACACGCTGGCCCAGAACTCTACGTTATCTTTCCCATAATTTAATTGTTCCACTTACCTACTTTTTTCCCCTTTTGCTTGACTCGACAAAATTAACGACGGATAAATGGTACCGGAACAGTTGTGTTGTTGTTTTTTTTTGTCTTTTATATTGTTCGTGTTTGTTACCGTCATCAGATTAAAGGACCTCCCCAGAAACATCTATTTCCCTTTCTAGTGATATTTATATCCGGTGTCGCGTCTCTATAACGCCGAAGAGTCAATGAGCGTCAATTTATCTTGTCACCCTCTCTGAAAAGATCGGAAAATGCAATCGAAAAGGAAGAGGATGGGAATGTAGAAAGAGAGCGAGAGGAAATGAATTGCGTTTGATCGAGCGAATTTTAAGAACGGTGTAGGACGTTTAAAATTTAAGTCACGATTTAAAAATTAATTAACTCGCATAACGACTTCATTCTATCTGCTAAATTGGTTCTGAAGAAAGTACGAAATGGAATTAGAAAAAACAATTGCCTTGCCCGAAGCTGGTAAAATAATGATGTCCGCTTGTGTCGACTATTTAATAGCGTGTAGCTTTGCACTGTTAATTAAGGAATACGTGTCGACTGTAGCAAAATCAATTATATTATTTGTAAACTGTGTATTTTGAGTAAGTAATTGAAACGATGAAAAAAAAAAAATTTAATAGTGAATGATGATTAGTACAATTCCATTGATAGAAAAAGTTGTGTTGCTCCACCAGCTTCTAACATTAATAGAAAAAAATCTATACCAAATACTATGAGACAAAAATTAAAAGTCTGATTGTGGGGTACGTCCAACTTGCGGGCTCGAAGTTACAAGGAAACACAGAGAAGTGTCCCTCACCGATTTAAATGAAACTTGGTATGTTTGTAAACTGATGCAGGGTAAGAACAACTGTAGCGGGTATTTTACATCATGTTTTATATACATACATAATATATGGGTGAATTCTGTATAACTTTGTGTATTTTTTCTACAAATAAAAATTGTGTGATATATTTGTCTTAACTTCTTTTTGATATGTCTTATAGTTTTGGAGATATTAAAGTAAATAACGAAAGGTAGCGTTGGCTAATGGGCAGCCCCGCCCCCGAAAACGGGCGATTTAGCATCTATGAAAGTTACCGTTGCTCTTATACTGTATCAGTCCACAAACCCACCAAGTTTCATTTAAATCAGTGAGTTACACTTCTCTGTGTTTCCTTATTAGCTAAATTATATTATAATTTTTGCAGTCCGTCTGCTACAGCAGAGGAATCATAACGGTACATGTTACTTCATACTGACGACAGCAAAACAGCTTTCGTTACGTTAGAATCCTAAGAAGTCACTTGAGCACAACAGCTAACTATGGGAAGAAGCGTCAGACTGACTGAGCTCTTGAGTATTGTACAGAACAAAAGTGAAAATCCGAAAACTGCTTCTAGAAACGAATGGTTCGCGAATAAATCTCGATAATTTACATACTTTTAGTTTTATTGATCTAATTCTGAAACATTACTAGATAAGATAAAAATTTAATTGCGGAAGTTGAACAATAGACACCAGATGCATGTCGATTTAATCTTGCTAATAAAATCGTTTTTTTTTTAATTTTGTATTCGCCATCTGGTGGTAGCTTTGAACTTTTCTAGTTAATTTTTTTCACACCAACCGTTTCTTTTTCTCAGTTTTTCAATAATTATCGTTTTCTTTGTGTATACATATGTCATGTGCTTTATTCATATTTATATATACAGGGTGATCCAAATTAAAGGTGCACCATTGGTATCTCCGTTATTATAGGACCCGTGTGATTGGTTAAATTAGGAAAGATGTAGTAATTTTTACGCTGATTGCGATGCATGGTGGAAACAGAAAAAACATCGAACATGTAGGTAACGAACTATTTCAAAAAACGTATATTTTTCTAATGGAATGCCCGGTATGTTATGCAATCGATATACAATCATTTGCTTTGCTGTTCATTTGTTCGAAAAATTTGAAAATAACTGAAATAATAAAAAAATACGGTGTAGTCAGGTTGGACGAACAAAATTTATTTTCAGAGGCAATACAAGCAAAAAGTAAAAAAAAAATGTCAGTAGATGCTCAAAAACATCACCTGCTAGTTGAACACATTTTTGTGACCTTTTTAAGACACCTTGTATAAGTTTGAGAACAACTCTGTCGTCAATAGAATTAATAATAGTGTGGTACCGTTTTGATCATCCACATTATTGAATCGTGCTTTGTAGGTCTCACTTTTTACATATCCCCAAAAATAAAAGTCCAGAGGCGTTATATCTGGTGAACGAGGAGGAAAAGGAACAGGGCCATATGTGGCTATCCACTTATCTCCGAACAGTTACTGTAGAAGTCTTGGAACTTGTTCATGATTATGAGGCGGTGCTCCATCCTGCTGAAAGTGAACATCTAGTCGCCTCTCCAAATGAAAAATCGTCGAGGACTTTTTCTAATAACGGTTCTAGAAATTGAGTGTAACGTACTCCTATGAGCGAACCGTGATAAAAATGTGGAGCAAAAATTTTTGATCCGATCAAACCACACCAAACATTTACACTAAAACGTCTCTGTGGATTAAGCTGGCGCACCGGTAAAGGATTTTCTATAGCCAAATAATGATCATTCTTTGTATTACACATTCCAAGATTAGAAAAATTTAGGTCGTCGCTCCACAATATTTTTCGTGAAAAGTTTGGGTCTTCAATACATTTGTCAATAAACAATCTACAAAACTGAAGCCTTCTATCTGCATCGCCGTCTTCTAATGTTTGGACACGTCGATGTTTATACGGCGAAAATTTGTGTTTCTTGAGAATTCTTTGAATGGTAGTACATATAAGCAATGCTGGTTTCTGTAAATAAGTGTCTTATCGAATTTTGAGGATGTACTTCAAAATATGTTAACACGGTAACGTTTCTTGGGAAATAATAGCGGCCCCCTTTTTTTAGTAAAAACGTTATCGTTACTTCTAAATTGTTGATACAGTCTTAATAAGTAATAGTGATTAGGCACTTGACGCCCAGGAAATAATTCACTGACTCGTTGTCTCGTTATGTCACACTTTTCAATGTGTGAAAAAGGCATTTCCAAAACAATTTACAATAAATTGCAAGTAATAAACACACTCTTTAGTTTTTACACATACAGTCTGACTTATTTGCACAATAACTATAACATGAGACTATCACTTCTACGGTAAACCATGGGTAAACTGTCTTACTGCTTCCCGAGCCGCCTTAATTTTTCACTAATACTTTTTGCTTCTATTGCTTTTGAAAATAAAATTTGTTCGTCCAACTTCATTACGCCTTATTTTTTAATTATCTCAGTTATTTTCAACTTTTTCAAACAGTCATATGAATATTCTTGTTAAGCAAGTGATTACACATTGATTCGCGTAACAATATACAGGACGTTCCATTAGAGAAATATACGTTTTTTGAAATCACTCGTTACCTACATGTTTGATCGTTTTTCTGTTTTCATCAACGTAATCAGCGCCATCGCAAAAAATACTATATCTTTTCTAATTTAATCGAACACGTGGCTCCTATAATAACGGAGATACCAATGGTGCATTTTTTATTTGGATCAGACTGTATATATCCAAGGTCTCCATTCCTTTTGCAAATACTCTTAGATTTTTGGAAAAGTTGAATAGTCTTTATCGATCGATTCATTTTAGTGTAGTTTAATCGGCCAAAAAAAGTTCCAAAGGCGTAATATTTTCGCCACAAGCAATCAGGATTTCAGGTTACGGTAACTCGACGTGTAAACTACACTAGGAGCAAAACCGTTCTAACTCTCTAAAAGTAAACCACGTTAGAGGCGAAAACTTTCTGGTGGGTGAGGGATGTCGGAAGTTTATAATACCCTCTGGTTCTCAGAAGGATTTCGCTTCTAACGTAGTTTACACGTCCAGTTACCATGACTTTTCGGGCCCCTGTCCATTCTTTGCTCTTAAAGAATCCACTTACGTTAGTGAAAAAATATCGAGTTTTGACAAACAACACCTGGAAACCCTCATAATAGACACTCGGACCGTACAAGGCTTCGATATCGATGTTAAAAATGCACTACTTTCGTTATTTCTTTTTCATATTAACATAATGAACTCTAACATAAAAGAGTTGCGCTTCTCCAATATACTATATGCACCAAATTCACATATACCGAAAGCGATTCGATATAGTACGACTTTTGAATTTAAATGTTTGGATTTTCTATTTTCGGTTAGGAATTGAATCAAGAAAACTGAAAATATGTGCATTTTCGAAGCTGTGCCGATGGTTTACTCTTCCAGTGAGAATTGCAGCTCATACAAACAAAGGCAAGTCTCACCTACTCTACTCACGTACCTACTTTTATTGAACTCTGAATCTTGACACCCGAAAATCTCACTTTATATTATGCTATTATATTAGCATTATAAAACAAACAGCGTTACTACAATCTTTACACAATAGGCATAGCTTGATGTCATTGTCTGTTCTAGATGCGGCAGATATGCACACTTACTCTATATAATATTACCTCTTATTATTAGGATTTGCTACCGGCGAGGACTGCATGATTGTATGCACACATGTATTAGACGCTCATCAAAATTCACGTCCATTCAACACGTTTCCGTTCTTTAGCTTAAGTCAATGACTCCGTACATAACACTACGCTCTAGGCGCTTGTAATTTATTACCACTAAACTTTTTTATTTAATATAAACAGGAACTACTTTTTTATTGCACAGGTTTTCATTAATGCTCTTAGCTCCATACCAGAAAGCCCTCGTTAATAACTGCAACTATTGTACGGCAGTGAGATTTGGTCGCTAACTATCTCAATGATATTAAGAAGGCACATGTTAGATTTTTCAAGCAATTATTTCAGTGGCCGAGTAACACCCCTAAGTATATGGTCCGTACGGAAGTTGGGCATACTGCGGTTAAAGTGCTAGCAATGAGAAGGGCGTACGGATGGTGGAAAGAAATACTGGCAATGAACGAAGACCGGCTTCCTAGACAATGCTACAGTACTCTCGTCGCATTGGATAAATCGCCCACGAACCGAAGAACCATTAATTGGGTAAGCCTCTTGGAACAATAGGCGAGTATCAACGGTGTGATCCATTCTCAACTGCAGAGAAAGTCAAAAGCCGCGAAATATGTGTAGTCGAAAAATGGACCAACAATGCAATCAGCAAGGATATCGACGCTGCAATCACTTTGCTCCTTTAACTCGGGGCGAACCATATCTGAGGTTACGCGCTCCAATAAGAAGAGTAAGAGTGGAAAGCCAGATTAGAGTGTCTCATAAAGACGTTATTAGACTATTTATTAACGGAAACGCGTATAAAATTGAGTGTGAGATCTTGCGTACGTGTTGTAATCAAAACGATCTTGAATCGCTAGAGCACTTTCTTATAAACTGTCCGGCCTACAAAATGCTTAGAGCCCAAGTTCTCAGTGAAATAGACCCAGCTCTTAATATTGTCGCCATACTGACAACCTCCGGCATTTGAACTGTCTTAGTTTCTATATAGAGAGGGCTCTCAAAATACATGCATTTATCCATAATGAGTCATTGTTCGTTAGACAAACGGATGATGACTTTGTAATTTATTTGAATATGTTCATTTAATTTGAACTCTGTACCCTATTTGTACAGATATCTTTTTCTATGCAAATAAAATACATTTGCATTTTCATTAGGTAATGCTCTTCTGCTTAAAGTTCGTGATGTATCGTTTCCCATAAATAATGAGTGTTGAAATATGAAAAAGTTGTAGGAAATAATTGTTGGCCCGTGATTTTGTAACGTTAATATGATCGATATATATTTGTGGGGAAATGAAACCTTATGTACAATATTAGTCCTCATTGTTTCTCTTTCTGATGAGTACAACTACAAAAACTTCACAACTATGTTGTTACCTACTTCATCTCTTGCTGCGTGTGTAAATGTATTTCCGTGCATTTGGTAGCGCATGATCTTGCCATAAATACTATTGCGTTATTAGTTATGTCCAAACAGCGAATGGTAGGTACCTCACTCAAAGTACCGATCTAGCAAAACGTTGCCGCAAGAGATGTCGACAATATTCGAAATCCAAATTATACATACGTACTATCCTACCTGCGGCCAATGTCCGTGGAGTTAAGAACGGCTTACCTCTGCAACAATTGAGCGCCTATGATCAGTTAGTGTGTTTTGTAATGTAAACTCTCTATAGTCAAACTTCCTGCCATTTAATATAAATGTAGATATATAGAAGAAAAGTCATCCAAAAGCAAAAGTACAAGGTATAAGCGCAAGTATAAAGAACAGTACAAAGAGGAAGAAAACCAGACAATTAAATCACTAATTAATAATCAGGGGAATCAATAAAAGTCATACATACAAATAAAAACAGAATTAATAGAACTTGATATGAGACAATGAATCTACATCTGAAATATATTTGATTGTAATCAATATCAAATAGTCAGTGTTGCCTTTAAAAACAGACGTAAAGCACTACATATATTAATTACGCAGTGTTACAAGCTCGTGGGTTACTTTTACTATTCGCATTCATTATATTCGCTATATCATTTATCTTCAACACAAAACTAAAAACAAACACCCAAAAGTTTTCGCGTTATTTGATATAACTTTCGCTACAGCACAGACGCGTATACCTAACGTAAGTGATATTTTCCTCCTCGTGCATTTTCAACAAAACTAACCAAAACAAAGCTAGCTTGTCCTATTTCGCGTGCATTCTATTTTATGTTTTTCTTTTTCAGATCCATGTCTGGTGCACTACTGCATGAAGGGCCACGAATGCACTCTCACGTTGTACGGCGAAGCGATCTGTATTTGTCAACGGCAGTGCAACGTTCACAGAAAACTCGTTTGCGGTTCTGACGGACACATATACCCGAACCACTGCGAGTTACATAGAGCAGCTTGTCTAACAAAAACTGCAATCAGCGTAGAACGAGGAGTGCATTGCGTCAAACATGGTATATATAGCCTAGTAAAGTTTAAGTAGAAATGCTATTTATATGTATAAGTTTTAATAACATTATTGGAAATAATGTAGATAACTACATTAACCTGTATGTATGTATGTACATACTCGTATAACTGGAACGACATGTAGGTACCAACAATAAGTAAGGTCATACGAAATCTACAACCTACCGTAGTTAGGAAATACTAGGTATCCTAATACATTGCGTGAATATTATTACTGATACTTTTGCTTTGAAATATGTGAAATTAATTTTAGATTGTATTTACAGTAACTTAGTTTAGTTACATAAATATAGAAAATATACTAAAATCAAGGATTAATGCGACCTTGATAAATGATTTTTCAAACGGGATAGAATTTGGAATACACTGGTTTTCAGGTATTAAAAAGTCTTAAAACTGCTCGTGGTCTCATTTAGCAACCTGATTTTATAAAATATACGCTAGGCATCCAAATTACATACAATTAACACCTATCCAATTTTCTGAAATGTTCGTTAGATGGCGCTATAACTTCGTTTTTTGTAAAATAGTTTTTTTTTATTAAACGTGTTTTGTATATAAAGTTTTAATTTTATCCATTAAATTTAAGCAGAATTACACTCGTAAAGAATATAAGGTATTGTGCATCGCCAAAAATTTTATAGATTCCCGTTCCAATAACACTCAAAATATTGCCGGCATTCAATTAAACTGCCATTAATTTTGGGAATATTAGCAACGGCATTTGGACGAGATGGATGTCCTCCGTCTAGATCTGATGACTATGATAGGATCAGCTAAAATTAGTGATCGTCGTCGAATTTTTGGCGATGTCCAACCTATCCAATAGGCAAATTATAAACGTGTACGCTTCCGGTTCGTTGCACGATAGCGTCTGTACGCCCTTCGGATCTTGATGGCATGCCGATATTATCTTGGTGCTTTTACATATATGGTATTGTAGTAGATTGGCCGTGATGCCGATCAATTGGGATAGCAACCATAGCGGGAAGATTTTGACAGATCGAATATTAAAATTAATTAATTAATCTAGTTGCGTTCGTCATGCATACTCTTAGAGTAGATCTAAGAGTGGAATATGAATAGAGCAAGAGTGAATAAAGTACGGACCATAACTTCCAGAACGCAGTGTATGTAGTTCTTCTTTTTGAACAATATTTCCTAGTAGTACATTGTGTTGTACATAAGTAGTTTGGTGAGCAAACCTTCAAATGTAGTTGGAGCACGTTGAAGTAACTCTAGAGTGACTTTCAAATTCACCACCAACCCATTCTGTGTACAACACTTTCTGCGAAATCGTCAAATCTCCAATCTGTCATCCCGAACGGGAACGAAAAATACTGTGTTTACTCTTTAGTTATACCGAACACTGAGAATACATCTAAATACGAAAAGAGTGCACGGAGTGTGCGTACCGAGCGCAGCTCTAAGTTTAAATCATTCTTGGCAGTGTTTAGCCGTGTGTTTACCGACATTTTATATTAATTTATTCCCAAGTCCTTTTTTTTATTTTAATCGATAAAACCTGTGATGCCAAAGACGTAATCGAAAGCACCGTTCGGCGTCCAAATAAAACGGTTCAAGTACCATCCGAAATTAGACGCAAACGAATATTACCGAGACAAATACAAATGGAATCGGATCGGTTCGGCATAAGTATTAATCGCAATCAAAATTTAATTAAATACGACAGTTTTTAAAATAATTTAGCTAATTTAGATTCGTATAACATTCTTGAGGATTTTTACAAGAAGAAGAGCGACTCGATCCTGAAGGGCGTCAATTTCGGCAACGAAATTAAATTTTTCCAATTCTACGAACGCACGTCCGCCGCTGGTTCGAATATATGTAATACATACATATGTATGTACATATACCGACAACCCTCGTCTTGAAAAAGCAACCGAGGAACAAGCCGCCGTTCGAATGGGACAATCTCGTCGACCGCTTCTCGGTACAATCGAAACCTTAACACCAAATGCCGAACCTATACAATATTTAAGAAACCACCATTTTACTTCTATGAAAAGAAAAATTCACGTCTCTATATGAGGTTACTAAAATTAACTACTAACAATACTCCGTAATAAAGATCAAATCATTAATCATTTTTTTCCAGTAGCTATTAAAATTTCCTAATTACCAGATAAATTTTTGTTTTACTTTTAACAACGCTAGATAAAAAATAAGTAAATAGTTTGATAACTACTAAAGGCCACAATTATTAGAATCAGCTATTATAAGCTACAAACTTAAGCACAATGGCTCTCATTGTTTGGAAACAGCACCATTTGTTCTCTTTCATTGCCACCGAAAAAGTTAGCCAGCTTTGTGGAAAGCAATCGATCATCTAGGTGCGTTATTAATATTAGTTGAGCTACTACAGTTACCGAAGCGCCTTATCAACAGTTTTGCTGTTGTTTTATGAATACGCACTTACATATGTTCATACGATTATAAACTGTTTGCACTGCATCTCGACGAATATAAACATAATACATTCAGTCAGGTCCGTAATATAATTTTCTAATATAAAAAAAATAATATAAAAAAATTGAGGTGTGATCCTGTTCGGACATTACATATTTACTACTCCGTCCTTTTATTGCTGGGACACCCTGTATACATACATATGTAGATAATAATAATAATAGTCTTTATGTCAAACTATGGAGAAACCCATACAAAATAACGTCAATATATATGATGGAAATACAAAAAAATACAGAGTATAAATAAGAAAACATAATTCAGAACTATTAAGATAATAAATAATCGTTTAGTGAATAACAGGACAGAGCCAGTAGATGTGCTTTAACTTTGGACTTGAAACTTTTAAGTTATTACATGTCTTGATGTTATTTGGTAAGTTATTAAATAAATTACGTCCGAAAAAAGCTAAGTTTCCTTGAAAAAGACTGGTCCGGTGAACCGGAGGCAGCAGATAATTTGTCTGTCGTATATTATAATCGTGCGCTGTATCTGTACAAAATGCCGACCTATATTTAAAAACAAAGCATAAAACCTCAAGAATGTATGCATCAAATAGGGTTAACATTTTTTGTGTCTTGAAGGTGTCCCTGCAGGATTCATGAAATGGCAAACCGAATATAATGCGAAGTGCTCTCTTTTGTAGTAAGAATATGCGATCCACGCCTATACCAGAACCCCAATGAATGATTTCGAAGGTCATTTTAAAAAAGAAGAGCGAAAAGTAATAGGTTTTAAAGATTTGCATGTTGCATAATCTTTTCAAATTATGGAGGACGTAACATATTTGTGATAAGTCGCCGCAAAGCTTATCAATGTGGATATTTCATTTGAGATCTTCAGCAATGATGACACCAAGTAATCTACAAGATACATTCAATTCTATATATTTGCCATTTAAAATAAAGTTATGAATGTTATATTTATCTTTATTGCCGAACAAAATACATTTTGTTTTGTCATTATTAACTTCAAGGTTATTGTTAAAGAGCCACTCACATACTTTAGTGCATAATAAATCCGCCAATTCAAAAGCATGTGAAATATCAATTGAACTGATTAAAATATTGATATCATCAGCATAAAGTACAATGTTAGTAGCTGACTTTAGGGCTAAAGGTAAATCATTTATATAGATTAGGAAAAGTGAAGGGCCCAAAACAGAGCCTTGAGGAATTCCTCTGTCTATAACGCGTATATTAGATGAATATTCCTTAATTATAACCTTTTGCTTTCGATGTGATAAATAACTTTCAAACCAGTGTAAAGAGTTGCCTCGGACACCGTAGGTATTTAATTTGTCAATTAAGATAGTATGATCAACATTATCGAATGCCTGCGAAGTTAATAAACATAGCAAGACATGGTTGATTTCAATCAGTATCGCGGGAGATCTGATTTATAAAGTTAAACAAGACAGTATTGACAGAGCGATTGGGAAGAAAACCATGTTGATGATCGGTGGAAAGATAAAATTTATTGAAGTACGACAGTAACATTTCATTCATCAAGGACTCGTATATTTTAGAAAAAAATGGTAGAATGCTAATCGGACGGTAATTGTCGAAACAATCTGGGTCGCTCTTTTTATAAACGGGAATTACATTTGCAATTTTAAATATTGATTGAAAAATTCAACTCTGAAAAGAATAATCTATTAAGTAAGATAAAGGTGCTAGGACATAAGGTGCGCATTTCTTTATTAAGAATGAGGGAATAGAATCATGTCCGACAGTGTGGGAGATACTTAATTTGTTAATAGCCCTCAGTACATCATTTTCTGTAACAGGGGTAATAAAAAAGCAGTTTGAGACACTTATGTGGTTTATACCAGCACCACTGTGAAAGCTATTGCTTAATTTTGAAGTTGGGATGAATTTGGCGTTGAAAGCATTACAAAGATTATGGAAGTTTTTTGTTTCAGGAAGTTTTTTACTACTTGCAAGGCTAGGTGAATTGTGATTGATCACATTCTAAACAGCTTTTGACATATTATTGCTAGATAGTATATGTATAGTTATCATTAATAGTTCCTTTTCATTGTATCAATGGCGTGCTTATAAAATTTCTCGTATTCTATAAATTTAGGTTTAAAAATTGGATATTTTCTACTGAGACTGCGACTGATATAGTCCGATGCCATTACAGTTACTGTATAATATAAGTAACTGTGTACAGAAGGTATAAAAAACCATGAAAACACGAATAGCAGTATTTTTGTCGTGAAAAATGTAAAGAATATTTTTTTCCCTCATTGTTACACATCTTCACCTCACATTTAGGCAGAAAGTATACAAACATAAAGTATTTTCGACAGTGATTCATCATGTTGTTAATTTGCCACCTTCTAAAAGTTTTAAGAGCAGACTTTAATCGCAGCTGTTTAAACTTTCAACGGAGTATGATTTATACTTCCCCGGTTCTATACCTTATAAGTAATTACTTATTCATTATAGCATTAGTCTTCCATTTATTGATTTCATCTGCAGCGCAAAATTAGAATTTGAGGAAATGTTGATAAAAAATTTAATGTAATTGTTTGAAATATGTATAAAAAGAAAGCAGTGCAGAAACATACAAGGATATAAAATTAAATTTTTGTACGCTGACCTAAAAACACCAAATTTAGTTAATAAAATAATAAATTTAGAAATAATATATACACATTTTTCCAAGCCTGAACTAAACTATAATGCTAATCGATAGAACTCCTTAAACTACTTAATATATCTTGAAGTTTTCCTGTATAGCAACTATTTCTTTTATATTGATATGTCTTTCATGATAGACACGCTGCAAAAATTGACTCCTACCAGTCCTTTCCTTTTTTCATTTCTTGCTGCACCTTTTCTTTTTCAGTGTCTCAAAAGCAAATGAGAAGTAAAACTCTGCACGGTACATGTATTCTGCAACTTCTGACGCCCCAGCACAGGCAAACTTTGTAAAAAAATTCCGGTATTTTGGCATCAAATTTTTTAAGCTAGCATATTTCCAGATAAACTCATTTATTATCTCAGTCTATGAATACTTTCTGACCGTACATGTTTGCAATACAAATAAAAAGAACTCCAACGAAGCGACAACGAATATCATCAGATACGCTCTTTGTTACTACTTCACATACTACTCTTACTTCTATACGTCCATGCTGAAAATGTACTAGCAATATCTTTTTGGAAAAGAGCAATACAATCTAGAAAAGTAGGTACTATCACTTGTAAAAAATACACCTACAGAAAGTAGCGATAGAAGCGTGGAAGAATGGTTGAAAGTTGAAACTTAACAATCACAAAACGCAGATTCCAAAGTTACTTATTGTTAGTTTGTGAATTTCCGCAGCATTCTGACTGCGTTAACGTTAGGTATCTTTGCGGGTTCAAAATGTTTCAAAAATATGTAATTAGGATTGTTTTGAGCTACATCAAAGAGATAATTGTAGGGGCATTTGCTTATCATTGCAAATGCATGTATTTTAGCATGTTTAAAGTTTTTCCCACTATACTATATACTATCTTCAAGTTTCGACAAGAACTCCAAACACAACTACCCTACAACAACCAAGAACGCGTTCGTTCTCCACTTCATAGATTTTCCTCTACATAGCAGGCAATTTACTGCATAATTTACTATTTAGGTTGCTATTCTTACATTAATTGTATGTGGGGTACTTTCTAACTAGTAATCTGCCTTTATTGGCTACGTTGTCACCGGGCGGAGTTGACAAGAGGAAAAAAATCTTTATTATTGATTTGACGGGTAGAGTAATTATGTATAAGAAGTTCTGCTGGTTGAGTGGATAAATTAACCATAGGAAAATCTAAGCTTAAATGTACAGCATTTCCACAAATTAAGAACATAAAAATGCTTCAACACAATAGTATCATTTATTGCATTTTAGAGTTTAGTGTTAACAGAAAAAGTTCTTTAACACTAAAGTTTTTTTTTTACTAAAAGTTTTAGTATTATGATTGTATGTTAGTAAGTTTAATTGACATAACGTCTTATTTGGAAATTAATATAGATAATAATAACTAATCTTGGCGACCACAGGTTGTTGTATTGTCTAATAGGTAATTAATATTGAACTGTCAAACGTCCTTAATTATATCAACTATAGATTTGTCAGTTATTTTCCGTTGGGGTTGCAAAATGCTAACCATCGAAGAACGTATACATATATTTGATTAAATGTTATGGAATTGGAACTGTATCTTATCGGTACGCTATAGACATGTTTCACGAAAAATTCCTAAAGACTATCGCGCTGCCCAAACTTGTGCAGAATAGTAGATTCTATAACGAGGTTAGAATGAAAATTCGATACGAATGGAAGATCAAATTTTCATTCTAACCGAGTAGCAGACTATATTTTCTCCACGACCAAAAAGTAGGAATCAAAAACGACTCAAATCTGTAAAATCTGTCTGAAAATAATTATTACGACGCGGTCATTTTTGTATGAGACTGACAGTTTCGAAATCCATGGCCAACCTATGTCATTGCGATAATTACAAAATATTCATTCCGTATCTTGTTATGGAATGAAAATACACGCAAATCGCATAAGAAGCAAGTGTTTCAGAATAAATATTCTAACTCAAGAGTGAGAATTGTTACATTCTATTATTAAAAATGATTTTGGAATTATTGCACATACTAATGGTTGTGGAGAAATTTTATTTTTCCACTACCGACAACGTAAGTAGTTATTATTGTACTGATTGAACTTACCCTTGTGCACTTGGTTGCCGTTGGCAACGAGATGAAATATTCATGTTACCATAGAAACTATCAGTATAATAATAATATATCTATATATGATATGAATATATATAGTTCACATACGCAAACGTCAAAGTTTACAATAAAATGATCTTTTAATGCAAATTTGTGCCGATTGTGGGAGAAATTTTGTATGTCACAAGTAAGGTTTTGCTGTCGAGGATGTTAAGTTAAATAACTATTCACTGGATCTGTAGTAAATTTTATGAAACTCAAAAAAAAATACAATGAAGACGAACATTATTCTTACGGAAACGATCACAAAGACTGAATATTAGTAAATCTCATTTGCAGAGAATTTACAAAGAAAACAAAGCCTGACCGTTTGAACCACAGTTCCTACATACGCTCGATAATGGAGATGAAGAGAACGATTTTTGTTCATGGGTTGCTGAGAATTACTGATGAAGCAACTTTCTGCACCAATGGTCACGTTTCATCACAAAACCGGTTATCCGATAAGTTCGGAGAAAGATGGAAAGGAAGATTTGGAGAAATAACTTTTTTTGCTAGATCACCTAACTTAACACCTATCGTTTTTTTTTGTGCGATATTTGAAAGCAACAAGTTAACGCAAACGATTGGCGCATTATCGGGAAATACTAAAAGCACGAATACAGGATGCGGTGAATGAGATAAATTCACCACAAACCATACGCAAAGTCTATGGTGAATTTATTAAAAAGGCGGAGATATCTGTGGGAAGCTGGAGGTGGTCTTTGGTAATGAGTAATTTTTGTTGACTGTAATTAACTGAAATTTTGTACTTAAACTACAAAACATGCAACAAATGATTCACTTCTGTTGAAGCATTTTCATCTTATCTGACATTTAATTTAGTTAGACACACTGTATGTTGATTTTAAAATCAAATAGGTATAGCAATCGGTACTAAAAATTTTAGTTGAATTAGTAGAATATTTTTAACGTAAATATATAGTATGCTCGTGCCGCCACTTCCACTTTGAACTTTTTAACTGAAACTAAATTTATAATTAAAAAATTACAAAATCTACATACTCTGGAAAGTGAATCCCTTAATAGCAAATCTTAAAATTCCATTCGGTGAAATCGATGTATAAACTAAATTGCAAAAAATTTCGTTGAAAAAGTGAGAGCGTACTACGCATCTATCAATGCCAATCACCACGTTCAGGCTATTCACGTTGGTTATCAGCAATGCCCGGACAAAATATGTACAGGTCGCCCAAAATGCCGTGGCAGTGATGACGGGTTCTGCGTACTACCAAGAATACTGAACTTCTACACACATAGTGATTTGTAATAACGTTGATGGTGCTCATCACATTTTTCTATTTACATGTTTCGTACTTAAATATATTTAACCCCAAGAATTTAATTACAATTTACGAAAATTCAAATGCTCGTTGTGAGTAACCGGCATAATAAATTAATTTCCAATTAAAATCCGTTAATTTAAATTAGTCCAATGTAAATACGACTTACGTATGTAAATCAAACACTCAATCAGGTTTGCAATTAAATCGAATCGACATCCGCATTAATTAAGAGAAATTAAACTACACCATAGTAGAAAAGAGATTGAGAACGTTAATTCCTTAAACGGATTAATTTACATAGGAATGCGTATAGCAATCGAATGAATTTCGAAAGGGCACATTTCCATCCGTCGCAGATGTCGAGGAATATTTTTCGCAACGTGCACTTTTTCCATGCAAATAGAGCAATTCGCCGACAGTCTGAGCGACCAACACTGATTGCGTTCATTTTACAGGAAAGGGTTGGGCGCCTACACTACCCCACCACACTAACCTATATTTCAACGAGTTTGCCACGACGGTTTCCCCTCAACTGTTCAACGCCACCAAAGCAAGCCCACTCGTCACGGATGCAAATGAGTATGAGGTTCGTATCTTTACTTCTGTTTTTTTTTCGAGTTTATTTTTACAGGATACCACGATAAAAATAAAACTATAAAAATGAAAACGGCAAAAACTATCTCCTGTCAGTCCTTTATGCATATAATTTTGCATGCAACTATCTTACGCTTTGAATTATTGTGTTTATGTACTGAATGATTCAAAATATTGTACTTTTAGTAACTTGTTTGAATAAAACATGGCTATTATTCACGGCTTATTATTTTTACGGACATTTAATGTGTGTAGCTTGCTTCATATAAAACATAATCAACATATGTATTTGCGTTCAGTTTGTAGACTAGCGACGGCTACCACATTTATGGCATTGACTTGTATTTAAAAATATGTACATACCTTGTAGAAAAAATGTAATAGATCAGTGAAATCAACTGAATAATCTTTATCAAAGACAGGTTTTACTGTCAAGAAATATCGGAAATGGGTGTAGTACGTGAAAATTTGTTTGTTTGTTTTCAAAAACATATTATCGTTCGTTCTATTCACAATTCAGTTCACTTTGATTTATTCCTGCTATTATTATTGTTACTAGTTTTCGAGGAAAATCGCTATAATACATAAATTGGATGGTGCGATAGAGCCCAATAGGGTTGAAAACAAAATCTACATACTCTGGAAAGTGAATCCCTTAATAGCAAATCTTAAAATTCCATTCGGTGAAATCGATGTATAAACTAAATTGCAAAAAATTTCGTTGAAAAAGTGAGAGCGTACTACGCATCTATCAATGCCAATCACCACGTTCAGGCTATTCACGTTGGTTATCAGCAATGCCCGGACAAAATATGTACAGGTCGCCCAAAATGCCGTGGCAGTGATGACGGGTTCTGCGCATATAGGCGGAGGCATGCTCTCGTTAGCGGGCAATCGGTTACCTACATAGTCAATCTGACACCAATCACAGCTGAGTACTGCAACGTCATACTTTTTACCCAACCTCTCTGACTCAAGCGCAACTGCCACGAGATTTTGGTGGACCTGTAGTTACATAAGTTCTCCAGAGGCGGAAGATGTGGAAGACGAAGTGCTGGCTAGTACTATTAGTCTGGATCAGTGTGATTTGTTCACCAAGGATTCACGTACACGTCCTATTTTGCTCAGCTGCAATAATTCTCTTGCTTTCCTGGTCAGGTCAATTTTCTTATTTTTTAGTTTCAGAGATTTTATTATTACTAGCAATAAGTGCATTTCTGTTACACGATTGTGTTGTAATTTTTTTTAAATTCTTTGGTTTTCTATTTTAATTGCAATTATATTTCGTTTGTGGTTAGAATAAAGTCTTTAGTTTCGTTTTCATTTTTGGGGAATTTTTAATTTTTAAAATTGGAAATAATAATAATAATATCAGACTTTATTTTCTTCCATTAAAAGGTGAATACAAAAGAAATATATTTAACAAAATTATGAAAATTAAGAAAAGAAAATAGGCGGAGTTCAGATTGCCACAAAACTGCCATTTGTTCTTCCACTCAACCACCACTAAAAAACAAAAATTAAAGCATATTCAGCAATGCACCACACAATCAATACTACATCATAAATCTAAAGAGAACAAAAACGCACAGAAACTACTGCCGGAAAAACAGTAGTTGTAGTGAATGTTCGTTCTTGATGTCAGCCGGTATATAATTGTAAACATGAGAGATGTTGTAAGTAAAGCCTCTCTTAAACTGTTGAGAGCGATGCAAAGGAGGCGTAAAGGTTCCCTTAAAACGAACATTCACAATATGAACATTGGTTCTGAAAATAATTCGCCTAAACAGTTACGGGGGTTTATGTGTTGATATGATAGAGGGCAATAACGTAGCAGTATGTAATAGTCTGCAAAGTCTCATATTTAACCAATTCACCACTGCTAATTTATGTGTTATGTGAGACCGCCGCTTAATGCCAAAGAGTAATCTAATGTAATTGAAATTTGATAAAACTAAAGGCTCACACAATTTCTTCTTAGTATTCGGTGACATCAAAGTTCTATTCGCATATATCATCTTTAGAGCAGCGTAGGATCGTTTAACGCACTAATTAACGTGCTCTCTAAAGTCTAGGTTGTCATTCAGGATAATACCTAAATTTTTTACATTAGACTTTAATGGAACATCCTGGCCATTGACAACGATTTTAATTTTGGAGCGGAGAAGTGGATTTTTACGATTTTTTTCAGGGCAAATAAAATTAAACCTGTCTTTGTTGCATTTAAATGTAAAGAATGTTTTTTACATTCACTTAAATTTTCAATGTCAGAATTAATGTCAGAACAGGCGCGTTCTATTTCATTAGGAGGAAAGGAATAATAAAGTTGTGTGTCATCAGCATAGAAGCGACACAGTGATTTATGTAGTTAATAAAATGGGAAGTGTATATCGTGTATGACAGTGCGCCGAGAACCGACCCCTGCGGTACCCCCGATGTTACGGGTACCCAAGTTGATGTTGGGCCATTTAGGCGAACACATTGTGACCTATCAACAAGATAATTATATGTATAAAAGACTCACTGCTCCGGGTCCCAACCCAATATAAGATAAAATTGCTTGCATCAAGTTATGATTTATTGTATCGAAGGCCTTTGAAAAGTCGATCAAACACAGCAAAGTTAATTGCCCCACGTCGGTAGCCTTAATCACATCATCAACAATAGACAAAAGAGCCGTATTGCAGCTGTAGTGCTTTCTGAAACCTGATTGTGTCTGCGGCAGGGTGTCATTCTCCTGAATATACTCCTTCAGCTGTCTTTCCAGTATTCTCTCAAAGACCTTCGACAGCACCGGTAGTATACTGATAGGCCTCAAGTCAGAATACTGGTTGGGATTTGACTTTTTTGGTATAGGAACAACTACAGATTGTTTCAAACAGTGAGGAACACAACCAGTAGTCAAGCATTCATTGATAATGTGAGTTATACAGAATGTTCACACTTAAACCCGCACCATTGGTAACTCCGTTATTATTGGAGCTAGGTAGTCGTTCAAAGTAGCAAACTAGTAGGAATTTTCCTGGCGGTTACGACGATGAAAACAAAAAAACAATTGAACGTCGCGTATTGCAGATATTTGACAAAATGTAATTTTTAAAATATACCCCTATATATTTTATGCGGTTGAATAAAGAATTTAGTTCTGAATAAAAATGTTTCAATACATTACCTCAAAAAAATTTAAAATAAAAAAGTTATCACGTGATTTCTTAAACATTGCATTTTGTTTAAAGAAATTGATGAAAGACGTAGCATGTTTCACATGTTTATCCAATTGAAGTCATCTTCAGATATTAAATAAAATAATATCATAAACATCCTTAAAATTTGCTTACTTTATCACTAAAACGTAAGTTTTCAAATGAGATACCGTGCATTTCTAGCGATTTAGGATTTGTTTTTAGGGATGCTTAACGAAATTTGTAATTAAATAATATGTACTGATTATTGTAGACTATTCTTTTCTTGAACGGATGAAAAAAAAAATTGTATAGGTCCGAGAAGGTTTGTTCATAATATTCTTAAATGAATCCAAACGAAACGTTGTGTTTTTAACGAAATTTATTTTGATTTCGTCCACGAAACTTAAGAATAACAAATAAAAAAATAATGAACACTATCAATCAACATATATAACTAAACACATGTTCAAAGTTACCACCTTCTTGGTCCAGACACTTGCGGGCTCTTTTCTGAGTGCAGCGCGTGGCTTTGAGAAGGGTCCTTCCATCAATATATATTCCGAATAATGGCCGTAATACTATTTTGAAGTTCTTCCACATTTTGGTAACGATGTTTGTAAACTTAATTTTTCACTCGGCTCCATAAAAAAAAATCTAGCGGAGTTAGATCTGGTGAGCGTGGGGGCCACAGAACTGGTCCATGAGTTCCAATCCAACGGGGTCCAAACAGTCTCTCCAGTATTGCGTTAACGATATGGTGATTATGAGCCGGTGCACCGTCTTGTTGGAAGTATATCGGCGGCCTATCCATCAAGTTCACGTTGTCCACGAAATCTTCTAATACAAAGTCCTCATATCTCTCTCCCGTCAATGAGCCGCGGTAAAAAAAAGGACCCACAATTTTAGATCCAATCATACCATACCAAACAATTTGTACTGGCCGACATTTGTATGGCTCAAAATTATATTTTTTCAAAATTTTATGAATCGTTCCCAATGAACGGTCTATTTCTCTTGCCAATTCTCTAATTGAATTAGGATGCGCCTCAAAATATCCCAGTACATTTATCTCTACCTCCTCACTAACCACAAATTGCTTCTTCGTTCTATTCTTCTTGAAAACCTCTTCGTTTCGCCGAAATTGTCTGTATAATTCCAAAAAATATCTTCTTTGAGCCAAAACAAAACCGTTTAAGATATAACGAATTAACTTTTACGACGGCAATAACACTAGAAACCAGTCCATAAAATTTGTCGCACGTATTTAGAATTATCGTATATGCACACGTAGACATAAAGATAATTTTAATGAATGGTGCAATTAAATTATTTAAGCCGGTGTTAGTACAGGTAGTTAACTCTAGCAATTGTGACTTGATAGTCGCAATATTGCGGCATTAGTGAACTTAAAATGAGCAATATATTCTTGTATTTTATCTTCAATCAATAGAAATGAATAGCACTTTTACTAGATTCATCTTCAAATTACATACGTATACATACTATAGCTTACTTTATATGTATTTAGGTATATAAGATATTACATGTTTTTCATGTATTATGTTGGTTTGCTACATCAAAATAATGAAAAAATATTATAGCAAAGTTTAGTTTTGGGGAAGTTATTTACAGGGTCTCATATGTTTTCAATTTAATCAATATGTTCTTGAACTTTTTAATATACATATTTAGCTCGTTTCTTTCTTTATTAATTGCTATTTGCTACATCCTTTCATTTTGGTTTAGGTGTATATAATTCAGTGCTTTTAGCTAGTATTCGATAAGTTCGACACTACTAGTAGAGAAAATCAATTTAGATGCTCTGTCTATCTTTATTTTAGAAACTAATTAATACAATGGAAGTGGATAGGGCAATTCTCTTGCCTTTCAGACCGGTTGCGCATCAGTACTACATAAACACAATACAACTCAAAATTACCGCTTGTACCTCTATATACTTATATTATGTACACATGCTTAATTGAAAGTAAAGAACAGGACATAAACACAAAATCTTTATCTACAAGGTTATCATTAACTAGGAATACAGTGTGAGTCTGTAATATGGAGTAAATTCAGTAAAGCGAAGACAGTCTGTTTTCCGGAAATATGCTCGGATAGTTTTTCATCTGAGAAAATTTTATACAGCGTGTCCCAAGTTTAAGATATGACGTCATTGACAATTTTTTTAAACAGCAACCCTATTTTTTTATAACTATTCTTAAAGGGTATATCAAGTTACATATGCGTACCAAATTTCAAGTTTTTATTCGTTGTCATTAAAAAGATATTTAACAATAACTTTTTGTTATGAACTTTAAAAATGGCGCGTCAAAGGGTTTTTGTTTATCATTTTTTTTGTCAAACCAGGATGACGTCTTATGACTATGACAAAAACAAGGTAATAAATATGGGTGTACTTGAAAGACAAAGTTTTTAAAACCAAACCGGGAAATTTTGCGTTGTTGAAAGAACGAATAAGACAAGAGTGTAGGCTAATTTTGGCTGAAGTAATTAGAAATGTTCAAAATGAGTTTTAATTCCGTTTAGGGTATTGTCAAGAAGTACATGGACAACATTTTGAATATTTATTGTAGAAGAAATACGATTGAGGTAAATCAGATTTTTTTATTTTTCGAATTAGTTATGGTCAAATATCTTTTTAATGACAACGAATAAAAACTTTAAATTTGGCACGCATGTGTAACTTGATATACCCTTTAAAAATAGTAAAATTAGGGTTGCTATTCAAAAAAATTGTCAATGACGTCATATCTCAAATTTGGGACACGATGTAAAAAATTTGCTCAGATGAAAAAGTGGCCAATTTAAAATACTAATCGACGTATCCGAGCATATTTCCGGAAAACAGATTGTTTTCCTTTTACTGAATTTATTTCAGATTACAGACTCACACTGTATATTTCAAATTATTATTGTACAATTGTTGACACGAGTGTCAAAACGAAACCATCAATTTAGAGGTTTATTTGAAACTAAAACTATACTAAACGAGTTCAAACGACTCAAACTGTAATAGCATGGATTTTAAAGCGGGGCCTGTCAAATGAAGGCGTACCGCAATTTGATACAAAAATTTGACAAAACATGATCTGTACCTGATCTGCCAAGATTAGGAAGACCAAAAGTTAGTGATGTCCAAGTTGCAGAGGTTCTTCATAAAAATCAGGACCATAGCAAGAGATAATCCACTAGCAAGCAGCAGTGCAAATACGATATCCAAGCAATTTCTAGTGCCGTATACCACGATTTGCAAAATTTTACACAAACTTCTAAAAATGTATCGATTTAAACTTAAAATGCTATTTGAATCAAAGCAGGCAGATGTGGCTACTAGGTGCGATTTTTCTTTGAGAGTGATGGCTAGATGGAAATTGAATTCGAATGATTATCCCGTATTTTATGGACAGATGAACCACATTTTGCGCTGAATGGTAGTGACGACTCGTCAGTCACCGTTTAGTAAAGGGTGAACGATACTTGCAAGTGTTAAAAGATTATGGTATTCCACAGCTGCAAAAAGAGCACTACGACATTGCAAACATCATTTTTATGCAGGATGGAACAACCTCGCACATTTTCTGACCAATCAAAGAATTGTTAACCAACGTTTTTCAAAATCGTTTGTTAAGCAGACATTTGGCAAATTCATTTAATCCAGCAGATTACTGGTTGCGGGGTTGTAAATAGTTTAGAAGACGGTCAATAACACTACAAGAATTAAAAGACAATATCGGTGCATTTCAACCAGAAATGTTACGGAATGGTGCGAACAATTTGGAGGAAAGGTTGGCAATCTTACTCGTACAACAACAAAATGGCGGCCAGATCGAGCATTTGCCGTAACTAGTTTTGGGGGTACTACATCCCATTTCTTAGGGAATTAAATGTCATTTACTTTTTGTTATTAACTTTTTTTGTTAACAAGTTATAATAATTTACAATATATTTCTTATTTTATGATAACCGCCTATATTTGCAAAAATCAGAATTATTAACTTTCCCACCTAATCTTTTTCAATAGGAGTTTGTTAATTTATATTATCAAGTTTTGTCAGCTGTATCTAAAGGTTCTCATTCATCAACAAATTCCTTAGTCAATAATCTGAATAGTTTACAGTAGTCGCTTATTTTAATTGTTAAAAGGGAAAAGTATAAGGTTGGTTTAGATACAACTTGTAGAGTGTTTAGAGAAAAATTGTTACTCATTCGCAATAATATTGAACGTTTAATCAACAATATTCTTTTCTCTGATGTGTAATGTAAATATAGATAACTGCAGATGCTGATTATCGGAAAATCCGATCGGATTTTTTTTTGTTTTAGGAGCACCATATGCCATATTTGTATTGTATTTTAAAAAGAAGGGTAGTACAGCTTCCATTAACCTCTCCTCACTGCGACCTACTGGTCTATTATGAATACCCTATTCCTTTGGTGCCCTTCTAATCTGATGTTCTTAGATTAGTTTGGGTGCCGAAGCTTTAATCTGTTCAGACGTTTGAGTCTGTCTATTCTAAACGCTAAAACTTTTGCCGGTCTAATGCTTCGCACTCGCAAAGTATGTGCTCGGCTGTCTCAGTTCCCAGTTCGCAAAATCAACACGTGTCTTGGTCAGAGTGCCCATCTTTTTGAGATAATATTTTAGAGGGGAATGACGAGTAAGGAGGCTCATGAGGGCCATTAAGTCTGACTTTCTTAGATCAACAATTTTTTTATTACTCTTTGGCGAGAAGTTAATAAATTATTTTGCCTGGGTGTTGTCTACGCTGTTCTGCTCCAATGAAATGAATGTCCGCCATATCATTTTCTTTGGTATTAGTCAGTTGCATCACATTCCCAGACCAATTTGGATTCAAACCTGTAAGTAGCTAAAGCTTTCAGAGCGGTTTGGCTATCGGTATATACAGCCGTGGCCATATGTTATAGTCCAGGCAGGTAATTTTCAATTATAAGAAAAGTAAACGTAATAAAGTCAAATACAAGGTCTGTTACTATACGATCCTGTGTGCAGGAATCGTTTTACGGTGTTTTGCACTGCACATTTAGAACATTTCATTTGTTTTGCAATGTTCCGTTGCGATATTCCCTGTCTGTGCAGTAAAACAATTTGGCCTCGCGCTGCTTCATTCAATTGAGGTTTTTAGGCATACTTGTTTCAAACATGTTAATAAACAAATGTAGGTATATTAAGAATACTTTAATTTATAATCAAAAAGGGACACAACGATCTCTACTGTTTCACGAGTATATTCGCTGTACTCCTTACATTTTTTTTTATTTATCGCCGTTTCTAGGAAATGTTTGCCGTTTCTGGGAAATGTTTTTTACAAATTCAGTACCTTCTCACGGTTTACTACCACCTAAAACGAGACACTTTACTTGGAATTTCGATAATAGCATAAAAATATGATTTCTAGGTATTTTTCGAGGTGGACTATAACATATGGCCACGGCTGTATATAGATTTTGGCACCCCTCAGACATTTCTCTAGATTTTCCCGGGCACAAAAATCTATGACGTGTGTCTCCGCCTAAAAAATTGTTGCAGATGCTCCTAAGGTTCTAGAAAAGTTGGTTTCGGGCCATGAACGCCAACCCCCACCCCTTCGCGGCTAAGGATTAGCATCCTCAATGGTCGCTGGTGATGCAATTTGGCAGTCGTACTGTACGTTGGATTGTTTAAGGAGGTCACGCAGGTCACCTAGAATCTTTAGATGTCCGGTTAGTGTAGATGCTGGTTATTGGAAAATCCAATCGGATTTTTTTTGTTTTATAGGCAGCGTATGATATACTTACAAAAGTTTAAGTTGACATTCTAGATCGTTTTATTATGAGCCCATTTTTCATTAATAATAATTGAACTTTGACTACATACTTGCAGCTTCTGCAATATCAATTGTTACCCTCTTGTACTACGATCTAATCACATACCCCCAATAACTAACTTTTTATATCATCGTTTAAGCTAAAGATCAACTCAATGTTAACCATTTAAACTCATATCGGCACCATCAGTTAAATTCTGGGAATAAAATTTAAATCTATAACTTACTGTGTATAAAAACAAGTAAAATATACTATAAAATTTCATCTCACTGAATAAAATAATTCTTTCAGAATAAATTGTAGGTAATAGAAAAATATGTAATGTGCTCTTTCTTTAATTCCTCAGTCATAGCTATATTAAAATTTAAACCATCACCATTACTTCGGCTACCGTTCAAGCAACACGGGCTGCAATTTATAATGACAGATGGAATTTCGCTCGCAGTAAACGCCAAGAGAAAAAAAGAACATCGCGTATTCCCTTTACGCGTCAGGGCAATGCTTTCCAAAATTAATGACTTGAATGGCATCACTAGAGTGATGCACCGGCACCGGTTGGGTACCCAATCGTCGCTTTATCCCGAGTTTCATCCGATTTAAAACGAATACCATGCTTGCGCAAAGCTCGCTCGCTTATACATATGTATGTATCATTCAGTAGCAACTCGTGATTTCTGCGTAAAAAAATAGTTGTAGTTAATTCCATTGCCAATAAATAGACTTATTGATGTAATTCATTATCCGCCAATAAGTTGATTAAAATGCAACTCTGAAAACAATGTTGTCATTTTCAACAAAACGTGTAAACATCTAAAGTATCGTTTTACACCATTTATTTTCAAACTAATGCATGTATGTATGTACGTACAGTCACCCAAAAGAAGTTGTAGAACGATTTACATATAATCGCTATGTAAATCGTTCTAAAACTTCTTTTGGGTAACTGTACATAAATACAAGTACAATTAAAGCAAATAATTATAAGTATGTGCTTATCAATGCCACATTGTATATTCAAAACTATTTTTCCGAAATGTTTAAATGTAACTTAAACGGTTTAAACACAAATCTCCACCATCTCGTCAGTTTAAGTCCGAACTAACAAACCAATAAATAAATGCTTACCTAGACTCTCCAGGTGCTTCCATTCCTAAAGAGAATATAACCAATTTCAACAAAATAATATAAACCACTTCTAATATTCATGGAAATATTCTAATCAGAGAATAAAATCAATTGAAAAAAATTATCAAAATAATTTTCAATACCCAAAATTAAAAATACATTTTACATGAAGTATGATTTCTCGACTTTCACATAGCGCACCGCCACTGATATGAATACACATACGCTCGCGTTTTAAACTCAATTTCTAACTGACATGCGTTTCAAGATGAATAATGGTCCTCTATAGCACAACGCATCATCGCACCGTCGTAAATTTGTCAAAGCGTATACGGGTCGTGCCTTTCCCTAATAAGCTGACACGTTTCATATTCTTTTTGGTTTGCAGTCAACCACGAGTCGCTCTCAAATGGATTCCAAAGATGACGAAGACGAGGACGAACAACTCGAGGAGGAAGGCACTGGCGGAGAAAACGAAGGAGAAGCAGCGGATGATGTGGTAGGAGACACATCGACGGTCCCCAACGACGTCGAGAACGAAGTCGAAGACGAAGGGAGACGAGACACGAAGATAGCTGATGATTTTTATCAACAGGAAGGTTGTCCCATGCAAGAATATGAAATTATGAAGGTAAGAGGCATCTTACGTATATGTATATACAGCTAATTCATTTGAAAACTTCGCACAGTAAATTTCTAGAAAACTAGAAGATTATGAAAAATTTTACCTAAGAAGTATTATCGAGAGGAACAATTTTTGACACAAAAATGGGGTCATCTATTTGAAAACCCTACCCCCCTGGAGCTACTCTCTTAAACATCTTAAATGGAAAGGGCTATCCAGTAATACTTCATTTTAATAGTGTTTTGAAACACTACATTTTTTTATAGCATTACTTATGTTTTCTGTAACAATTGTTTTCTGTAATCAACGAATGCAAAATCAACAGATAGAGAGCTTGAAACTCTCTTTACGATGATACCGAAAAACGTATCTTGAAACTTCCAGGCACCATAATGCTTTTAAATTTCATTTTTGTCAAATGTTACAATTTATTAGCAACCTTAGAAAACAAATGCAAACAAAAAAACAGAAGACGGATAGTTTTCCATATTTGTGCATCCTTTGCACCTGTCAAACTGTTATTGTTGTTGTGTTATAATAATAATAATACCTATTGCAATGCAAGCAAATAATAATAATTACAAATGTGCGAATTTTTACCAGACTGAAAGCAAACTAGTTTGTATTTGTTTTCTAAGGTTGCTAATAAATTGTAACGTTTGGCAAAAATTAAATTTAAAAACACTATGGTGGTTGCAATTTTCAAGATAATGATAACTTTTTTGGTATCATTGTAAAGAGAAGTTCAATCTCTTTAAGAATATTCAGAGAAAACATAACTATTGTATTAAAAAAAGATAAAAATGTTTCGTAATGCGTAATTTCTTGTTTGATATATACTCGCTATGACTTTTCTCAGCTTCTCATTTACTCTTCTTCTTTTGAGACTCGTCCATACTTCCATACCGTTCTTCTAATACTATCAAATGCTTTTTCCAAATTTATAAAAGCTATGTAAATGGTATTATTCATGCTCTTTTCTATCAGTTGTTTCAATGTAAATATGTGGTCTTGGACTCTTTTTCTCTTCTTTTTCTTTCCAAAATCCGCTCTGTGGTTCTTCTAATTGATGTTCAATTACTATTTTGCCCTATAGTTGCTGCAATCTCTGTTGTCACCTTTTTTGTGTAGAGCTAATATGATACCTATTTCCCAATCTTCTGGTATTTTTTAATCTTTCCAAATAATAATAGCATCCCCGAACAGCTTGCGCCAATTACAGGGCCATGTATTATTACGTTTGCGGCTGTAGACCGACTTAAGATGTTATCTTTTCGCATTTGCCGTGGAATTTGGGAAACTACAGAAAACCAAATTCGGAAAGAACGCACCGGGGTCCGAACCCGATACCACCAGATTGTGAAGCGAGCGCGCTAGGCACTGCGCTACACAGCCGAAATCATATTAAATAACTTGTTTACGACTTCTATCCCGTTCTTATTCAGGTTTTTTTACCATTTCTGTTGTTATCCCATCGTGTCCTGTCTCTTGACTTCTTTTTAACGTCTTAATGGCTTCAATTATTCCTTCTTGCGTAATAGCATCATGTTCATTGCTATTTATAGGCGCCTCGTTCTTCTAACGTACTTTGTTGTTCTATATTGAGCATTTCTTCAAAATACTTCTCCCATCTCTTCATTATGCCCTCGTCTTTCTCTAACATGTTACCGTTTACTTCTTTTATATGCGTATTTCTGTTTTCTTAGCCTTTCGTTGGCGTTTTCAGTTTTCCGTAGAACAACTTTTGGTTGCCCTTACTGTCGCGTTATTTTTTGTCCAGATTCTTCCTAGAATTGCTGTTTCTCTCTTCTCGCCATCTGTTTCACTTTTGCTCTTTCTTCTTGGTTCTGGTTATAATTTTCTTTATTCCTTTCAGTGAGATACTTTTTCCATTTTTGTTTTTTCGCCTTTACTTCTTTTTTAATTTCGTTGTTCCAGCACCTTATTTGTCTTTTGCCTGTGTCTTTTCTGCTATACCCGCACGTTTTTTTTGCTGATTTCATCTATAGCATCTTTAATTACTCTCCGCATGTCTTCTACTGGCATGATGTTTATACAATTTTTGATTTTATTCACTTCTGTCTCTACTTTCTCTTTGTATAATTTGGCTACCTTTTCTTCTCTTAATTTGTATGTGTTACTTACTTCTGTTTTTACATTACTTTAACTTTTTCTTTTTGTTTTTGTATCTTTTTGTTGTTTGTTGCTTTTTATTTCTATTTTAGTTAGTACCAGGTAGTGATCGGAATATATTTCGGATCCTCTCATTACTCTTGTATCCTTTATTTCTCTTCTATAATTCTAATTATTTTCCTCGTATATTTATGTGCGTCTTTGTGTTCGTAGAAGGTATCTGTCACCACCAAAATTCAAAAGTCTATTAATCTACGCTCGTTATTATTTCTTACATTTTCTTCATATTCCTTATAGCACTTCCTGTTTCATCGTCTTTTTTTTCCAACTGTTCGATTTAACCCCTGGTATTAACAATCTGCCATCGCTTTCTTCAATCGTTTCCGTTAATTGGTCCCAAAATTCATCTTTTGTGCTGGCTTTTTCGTCCTCATTTGTTCCATATACAGTTACAATTGTAGTTTTTATTTTCTCCTCTATTTCCATTTCTATTTTCAATATCCTCTCTGACAGTTCAGTCCATTTTCGTATGTATTTCACGTTTTCTTTGAATATACTTGATGCTGCAAAAAGTTGCGACAAATAAGTAAACAAACCAGTTTATATAATGGTAGTAAAATATTTTAATTGTAACTACGAATGGAGGCTCAAATTTTCGCTGGAGACATCTTGGATTTTTAAGCAAAGTAAATCACCAATTTGACTTGTTTGATAAAATAAATTTACCCTTAGTGAAATAGCTGCTCGGCTTCACTTTTTAGGTCAAAATTATATACCTGTACGTTAAAAATCACCAAATGCAGTCGTTTGCTTTATGTAAATGAATGTTTTAATTATAACTGTAACTAATAAAAAGATTGACAACAGTATTCTCCGAATGTCAAAAGCTGTAGGGAAGACATACTTATTAGTAAATAAACTAATTAAATAATACGTGTAAATAATAATTAAATTAGGTGTTGATAACCAAATGAATTTAGGAACATATACAATACAAAAATTGATCACATAATAGCAATATTTCTTTTTTTTCAATTCCAAGGGATTTTCTCTGTTTGTATATCGATATATGTATGTACATATGTAAAAAGGTAAACTCCAGTTTAGGTTTCACTTTAAACTGTGTTCGTAAATTAAAAATATGACAATAAGTCACTCACAATGTAGAAGTTACGTAGAAGTAGTAGTACTATGCGTATTAGGATATTCTACCATTTAATAAATGCGTACGTTTCTAACTTTGCAATTTATTTTTTTTTTTTTTGAAACAACCACTAGAAGCTACGTTTCGAGCGATTTTGTGGAGCGTAATTTTTCGTGTATGTATTTCAACACACAGACATGTACAATTCCTATTCTTTCATCGTTCGTCCTTTTATTGCAGCGTCGACGCTTTGAATAACTTTAATAACCTAACATCCAACGCGTGACGTCCTGTTTCGCATCTCGTAAGCTTTCCGTGCCGTTTATGGTGTGAGGCGAACACACGCGCGGACATAACATCCACTGGCCTGAAATCGCAGCAGTTAAGAGAACGTAGCTTGGAGATTCCTGTTCCACTTTCTGAGTCGCTTCCTGTCTTTCAGTATTAAGTGCACTTACTTTTCACTTCGCATCGTAAACGCCATGAATACGGAGCAGCAGACGCTTGCACGCGAACACCGCCATCTACTACCGTTCGCGTAAACTACGGATAGACAAAGAGAATTTTCCTACACGCTCTGTGAATAGCTCTCATCCTGTTGATGGTGGCTATTCTTGCGTGTAGCGTGTTGCTACTTCCTTAGAATTCTGCTTGTTTGATTATCTCTGCTTATGTTGCTTGTTTGCCGATTGAAATTTCAGGATTGGCTAAATTTCAGATAACTTCCTTTTATAACTCTAAAATTGTATAGAACAAAAGAAACAATAACTACTCACGTTGTAGTAGTAAAAGTCAATGGATTAGATAACATCATGGTAATTACTTGGAAATTGCTTTGTGTACCACTGTTGATCGTTGCAATTACTGAGAATGGAGAGCAGAGTGTAGGCTATACATGTTAGAGTTTAAAATTGTTTTTATAATCGTATTGGAAACAATTTTCTTTTTAGGTAATTTTTGTTATTTATGTCCCAACATACATGTTATTCTATTTTTGTAGTCTGTGGTGGGTGCAACTATAGTGGCTTCCAAAATTGTCTTGCTTTGTCGGGCTACCGCTGCAGTTCTTGCTAAGTAGATAGTGTATATAACTGTGTTTTGTTGGCCTTTTTACAATATTACTTCACCTTCAGAAATATTACGATGTTCATTATTTTCCGACAACAAATACTACTCGACCAAGGATACGATGACTGACTTGCTAGAATCGCCGAACTCAGTATCCTTACTCCATACTTATGGTTGTCTTACAACATATTCAGACAAAATAAGCACATACATATGTATATACAAATTAACAAAGAATTATATATATACGTACACAGTGCTTTCGAATAGTAACGAATAAATTCATTATTTCTGAAATTGAGTTTTTCGAAAAATTCCTCTGACACGTCAATTTTATTTTAAACAAAGGCACTTTTCGACATACGACCCATACTTGTGACGTAATCGTCATTCGAGACAACACCCAATTTCGACCATGCCAATTGAAAGAGCGTGTCATGCTACGTACACATCGTTAAAAATATAATTGCATTAGTGTAGGTTTAATAAAAGAATGAAAAAACATTATTTATTTTATTTATTATTATTAAGTATTTATTTTTCTAAAATTAATGATAATGATTAAAGTAAATGTTGAAATTGTTCACCGTTGGCTACCTAACCTTAACCAAGACGGTTAATAAATTCTTGTTGAACATGGCCAATAACTTCAGGAGGTATACGATGTATCTTCTGACGAATTCTTTCTTTTAATTCTTCTAAATTCGCGGTCTACTAACGTATACTTTTTAAATACCCCCACATAAAGTAATCTAGGGGTGTCAAATCTTACGATCTAGCTGGCTACTCAATCGGCCCTCTTTTCTTTATCCAACGATTAGGGAACACTTCATCTAAATATGTACGGATAGGTGCCGCATAATGGGGAGGTGCAGCATCAT
>ML219537.1:0-19877 GCA_004785975.1 Popillia japonica
GCGCTAACATCCATAGTCCTAGTCTTTTCTAGTAGTGACAGCAATGTGTCATTGAAATTAGTCTCATTAGTACGTAGCAACATTTTTTTAAATTAAACTCTTTTTAATTATCACACCAGAACAAAAATTCACTGATTCAACCGCTTCAAGTTTTCGTGCACATCCTACGAGCGTACGTTAACACCGTTTGAACGGTGTTTTTCCGGAAAGCTCGTTTTGTTGAGTGCGCGTTCGCGAGAGAATGAACTGAAATCGCCGGCTATTCATGCACGCTAGCATTCGGTGTAAGCCCCACTCCTTCTCTGTAGATCCTTTTCGTCAAACTTTGTTGTGTGTACATATATACGTTGCACATTCCAACGTCGGACGTATCAGGATCGCGTAGAAAGGGTACAATAAATTCGTCCTCTTGTATCGTCGTCCTATTGTGCGTCGGATTCAGAGAGTGGAAAATGTGAATCATGAGCTTTTCTTAATACGATTCTTTGCTACGTCCGTCGTGTTAAGATTTATACCATTACCGACTGCTTTGTAACAGCTAGAGATATGTATTGTAGGATTTTTAAAGAGAGTTTTCAAATGTTTAAATCGTGTATAGTGTTTTTTGGATGATTTTGTTATATTCGCTACAAGGAGAAGTTTGGTCGGGATATTATTTCTGCTTTGTGCAGAATTTGCATCAAACTTCAATGAAATCTAACCCTTTATTTTAAAATCTGATATGCGTAATCGGATGATGGACCGGAAAATTGAAATTACAACAGAAATTAATTTATTTTGGAAAAATCTGCGTAATCATAATCAAAAAATATTTTAGGAAATACGAAAAGTTTTGGTGGTGAAGGTGTGCCTTCATTAAAATGTTTCATATTCTTCTTACTAAAGGAATTCCTAGTTTTGCCACAATTTTGTGGAGTTATCATTTCTTGCCAATCAATCAAGTTTCTGGTTTCTTTCTTACCATATACTGGTAGATCTGCAAGGAATTCAGTATAGTTTAATGGCGTTTCTCACGCAACTCTACTTGCAAATGTTAGAGAATGTCTGCATACACCGTCTAGAGACACCATAACAGGTTTGATGATAACCTTAACCACAATACTTTGTCTTAATTTGCTTGATAGATGCTCATATTATTCCAGAAAAATCTAGTTCTGGCCTCATAGAGGAAGGATTTAACACATTTTTTCCAATCAATCAGGTTTCTGGCTTTCTTCCATGTAGTGACAGATTACCGAGGAGTCCAGTACAGTTTAACCGTTTTTCTCCAAAGAAAGTTCTGAAGTCATCTCGTGGAATCCCAGTAGAGTAAGATCTGCTTTGCTTTTGATCATTCTCAAGATTGTTTGACCAATATGGTCCCTTTGTAATAGCAAATGGTCTGCATGTAAGATCTACTTCTGTATGTAGTATTCTGGCGTACTTCTTAAGTCTAGAAAATTCTCTGAAACTGTGCCAACTTGCTCGTTACATTACACAAACAAATCTACATGCAAATGTTAGAGAATGTCTGCATACACCGTCCTGAGACACCATAAGTTCACCAGGTTTGATGAAAATCGTAACCACAATTCTTTGCCTTAAGTTGCTTGATAGATGCTATCTAATTTTGTGTGTGTGGCGTTGGAGATAAATTAAATCCTTAGAAGAAGCCCACAAAAGAATGCCAGGTCTAATCTTCTTGCTTAGTAGTAGATTGTCGCTTTTTCTTTGATATCAATTTATCTGGAACCAACGCTCTTACAGCTGATAATCAGGCATTTCATGCGTGGCTAGTTGATAGAAGAACTACTGGCCTTCAAAATCAAGAAACAACAAATTTTCAGGATTATTGCACTGTACCTGCTAGAATTTTATAGAGTTTAATATTTGTCTCTTAATGTTTACAATTAACAACAGTTTGATATATGTACATCTTCAAAGCAGTTTTATTAAATTTTTGGATTCAGGAATTTAATACATTGATAGTGGATACTGTATTGACGCTATGAAGAGCAGTACAAGCAAAAGATGCATTGAAGAGGATTAGAACTGTTTGTAACATATACCAGTTTCAATATAAAATTATCAAAATTTGCTGTATTCATTTCAACAAATCAAGCTATTAAACATACCAACAGATTTTAAGGTTATATGTACATAAAATAAAAGGTAAATGTCTTGTTGGATCTCTTTGGATTCTTTTGGAATCCACGGCGTAATTAACTCGCAAAAACGTTCACCAATTGCTAGTCATGGTGCCACATTATTGCCGTCAGTTCACAATTGTCCTTTATGTAGTTTAGAATGTTTTTGAAATTTCCGAACAAAATCTTATTAAAAGCGTTAAAACTTATACGAATACAATTTGTTCCATTAAAGTTAGAAGATTCAGAAAAGAAGAATAATCAGCTAGAAGCCTTTTGGAAAATGTAATGATATAAAGTCAAAATAATCAAAATAGTACCCTGAGGCACACCTGAACTAACAATATACATATGTATATAGTTTCAATGTGCTATTGGACGGTTCAAGTAACAGCAGAAATGTGTAACGTAATCCAGCCATAATATCCCAAATATATCTTTCTTAATATTAGATACAGAAGAAGTTAATTTTTGTCTTCTTGGCACTTGTCTTAGGTTAGTTAGTTAGCATCCAAACATGATTAAAAAGTTTAATAAATCTATTCCGCGAACTAAATCAAGTTCAGAATATAATCCCTGAAAAGGTCAATATTTATTTTTAATTTAGTTTCGTTTAGTGCTCAAAATGGCCACCGCAGCTTTGAAAACCCATTCTGTATCTACCCATCTTGTCAGTCCTCGCAGTTTAGTGAAGAAGGCTACTTTACTTCTCTACTGCTAATTAACTATTTATTACCCAAAGCAGTACCTCATCCATTTATGTATGTATGTACATGATATTTAATAAGACCCTGTATATCAACAAAATGGAAAGAGTAGTTCAAGAATCATTAATATGCATGGATTTGACCGCCCCATTAATAATTTCTTAACAGAGAAATGAGGAAGAGAGATAGATAATACAGCTATCATTTTGCACGAGTGATAAGTGCATAAATCCTAGTCCGAGCCGCTCATCCTGTTGTGATCCCACCACACCATTAAGACTGAAATGTCAACTGTCTGAAACAAATGTTGGATAATGTTTTAATCATTTTTTATAATTTGTTCTCTTATTCGTTCGTATAAAGACTAAACTTTGCTGATGAAAATGCATCAGTCTACAGTGAACTGGACGCAAATTAATGATATATTTAGTAGAGAGCAAACGAGTGTTGACATTCGTAAATAATTTAAGAACAAGAATGTTGAAATAGTAGATCGAACACATTTTCGAATAAATTAAATTTTTATGCAGATATTTGTATACAGCAACGTCTGGATAATCTCGGTATAATCCAAGCGAAGTTTATAAGTCGAATAACCCAATTTTCTCATATTATAGTATGCAAATTTTATTTTATTTATGGTCGTCAAAATAGTGAAATCGTATCGATAATTCTATAAATACACTTCAATATTTATATGAACAACTAGCACAATCTATTCTGAACTCTCAAAAAAATGCGTAGAAAATGTGGGGGTTTGACATTTTAACTCAACATAAGATAATAAAGGAATTATTGAAAAAATGTTTCCAAAGAAGTTTGGAAGAAGAAATTTAATTAGAAATCCTTTCATTAATATCTATCGCTAAAATGGAAGTTTTCTAGTGGAAATTTGTTTAACTTCAAACAATCACAGCCATAAGATAAATCAATTCAGTTAATAATTATATTACAAACTTTTTTAAGAGGCAAACTTACTTTTCTGCATTGATTTTTCCGTTAAATTAATTTCAGAAATGATTGCCTTAAATATTAAACCATTCTGGATTAATTTCGAATCCATATATTACCAGGTAACTTCAATAAGGTTTAATTTTGCTGTATACCTGTCTGTACTAGATTTGAATACGAGTAACTAGACGTAGATTAATTTGCATATTGTTTTCTCCAACACTAATTGCAGGAGATGATCCATATTCGGAAGAGCATACTTTATTTGTAACTACATACAATTTAAATGTAGTTGGCTCAACATAACTGCACTTAATTTCAAATCAGCCCTGTTCAGAGTATGCTGGATATTAGTGAATAACTGTAAAGTTTTCCAATTCGTTAGTACTACTATACTGTTTTTTTTATTAAGGGAAGTAAATTGAAAATCCGCATCACATTAGGCAAATTAACCTGACAACTAATTTGTCGGTACATTTAAATGATGAATTATAATGAAATCAAGTACTTATTTACACTTCCATATTTAATTTAATTTAAATATACAACACATTTATATGTATTTTATTATTTGCATTATACAGTACAACTTGCTTCGAACGTCATCGGTCTTAGTCTCTAAAATTAGCTATAGTAATCAACGTAAAAAACATTGCATATAACGGCATCAAATTCTGGGGAACCTCGCGTTTAACGTCAATTGAATTATGAAGGCAGGGAAATTCCCTAGATGGCATCTTTGGTTTTATCGGAATTTTATAGAGGCGCTTTGTGAGAAATAATAACCTCAGTTCTTAGAAGTTATAAATACCCTAACAATACAATATCTTACTGTTTGACTGCGTATGCGATTTATAAACTGCTGCCAAAGAAATCATTTTTATGTGGTTCACCTGCCGGATGAATTTGATTGTCTTTGTTGTCGTTGGAAATTTGATTTTTAAAATGTCCGGTTGTAAACGTAAAGTCCTTACGTCGTTACGTTAATGCTTTCGAGAGTGGTAGGAAAACAAGGACGTGTGCCAGGAATTCGGTTTGGTTAACTCTACCGTGGGAACCATAATAATAAAAAACCCAAAGAAAAAAATTTGAAATCCTTTAATGAAGACGGAGGATAGTTGAAGAAGATTAGATTTTGTGAAAAGCCTGACGTCGATAGTGCGTTAATTAAGTGGTTTTCTCAATGTCGAAGTGCAAATTTGCCAATAAATTGGCCACTAGATACTTATAGAAAAGGCCGAAGAATTTGAACGCTTACTGGGATATCCAGAATTCAAATGTTCTGGTGGGTGGCTTGATCGTTTTAAGTTTCGACATGGGATAAGCTTGGAAAAATTAGTGGTGAGGCAAAAAGTGTCAATTTAGGATTTTTTTATAAGCTTTTGCCCGATAGGACACTCAAATACAAAAAGGAAAGATGCATAGGAGGAAAACTAGCTAAAGAAAGGCTAACGGTGCTTGCATGCGCAAATATGACAGGTACAGAAAAAAGAAAACTTATCATAATCGGAAAAACAAATCCACGATGTTTTAAGAACATTAAAACATTATCTGTGACCTATCATGCACACAAGAATTCATGATGACTTCAGAAATTTTTAAAGACGAGTTACGAAAATGAGACAAAGAGCTTATTGGAAAACAAAGAAACGTGTTGCTACTTGTTGATAACTGTCCGGCGCATCCCATATTACACAATTTAAAGAATATAAAATTAGGATTTTTTCCTCCAAACTGTACAAGTGTATTGCAACAATTGGATCAAGGAATAATATGTAGCCTAAAATGTCATTATCGAAAACGTCTTCTAAAAAATATTATTTTGGAGATGGATCATCAAAGGAGCTCTAAAACTTCGATTTTGGACACTGTAGAATAGGAGTATTTGACAATAGCTTGGAATGAGGTTACTGCAACAACAATTGCGAACTGCTTTCGACAATGCAAAAATCAGTGCAGACGAAGATAATTAATTCGACATACCTTTGTCTGAACTTCTAAGAAGGTGGCAAAATTTTGATACAACAGAATGTCAGAATGTTGAATACATTTGAAGTGAAAGATTTTGCGACTATTGATCGTGATTTGATTACATCTGACGTTTGCTCTGATGCTGATATAGTAAATCTGGTTAAACATGGGAATGGTACTAATGAAGTGGAAAATTCGAATGAAGAAGAGGAAGAGCAACCTTATAATTTAGAAATTGCTGCACCAATTATTATTAGTATTTCAGAAATTTAAAATTGCTGTTACACACTATTATAAATTACAATAGAAAGAAGCACTAGCTGGTCAAACTACAATAATGATATTATATTTTAAATACATAATTCTACAGTGCTTCAACAGAATCACTATCACTGTCACTTGTGTATCATTTCCAAACGAAATAACAAATGGCTTCACCACATTATCTATTAAGCCATCTAACTTTGAAATTTATCTGTTATTTAACTGTGTTTTCTTTATTGTAGGATTACTATTTTCTTGTAGTATGTTCAGTATAACTTGTTTTTCCTGTACAAATATCCACGGCCCAAAGTAATACGTTTCCTTGTAGGCGATGTTGATAGTCCATTTGTATTAGGCTCTGGATCCGTTTTTACGAGCAAATAGTTTACAAAAAAAACTGATTTTCTTGTTTCAACGCAGTAGAAACAAAAAAATTCAATAGAAAAATATTTACCGAAATATATATTTACTCAATCAGCTGTGTCTACAATATGGCGTCGCTAAAATAGCAACTTCATTAAAAAACAGTATAGTTCTTATATTAGTACACTAAACGCCAAATTAGATCGCCATCTAATTTGGCGCACACTTCGCCAAATGTGCTTATAAAGGCGTACACACAGTTACCGAGGTAGTAGTCAGACTATATTTATCAGTGGCGGATCATAATGTCTTTGGTAGCGGATCATAAAATCTTCCAAAATCTGGTGTGACGACGGTACAGAAGATCTTTTCAAAAACATACCTAAAGAAACCAGACTAATAATAATGCAAACGGAAGGCAATATGGGATGTTGATTAGCATTCAGATATAAACACAGAAAATTATCTCAGCTAGCTAGAACAGAAACTTACTTACACTGTTCGCCATCTAATTTGGCGTTTACACTCCCAAACTAATTTTATGGGTATAATGTACAACCTCTAAAATTATCCACGTATAATCTATAAATCTCACAATGTAAACTTGTCACAGAATAATTTATTGTCATAAATAATCTACCAATACTAGATGCTGAAATAAATATTTTAATAATATGTAGATATATTTTAATATGCTAGCGTAACTTGCTTCGTTTTACGAGCATATAGTTGATTGCACACGAATATATGCATCATTAGTTGAGGCGACCAATGTACACACCATTTATTTGACTATTGTATTCTTTAAGGGCAATTCTTATTCAGCCCAACAGTATCACAACATGTGTATCTGTTTGTATCGTAGAATAATTTTCATGCTGTTGAAAAAATTGAAAGTACAAAACAAATGTGTATTTGCATGTGCAAAATGGTTACACACAGAGCCTGCTTAATTATGTTATGAAAGGTTTATTCGTATAAATAAACAGTGCTGTACAAAAATACTTTACTTCAAGAAATAACGATAAAAAGAAAAAAAATACCTAAATAATGTATAGTTTTTATATACTCCTATTATAAATTAAATCCGTCAAGGTCATTCGTGGGGGTTGGCCCTTCCTTCAGCCCCACCAAATTGTAAATTAAAAAGTTCATCGACGAATGGATACACAATAAGTCCATAGAATAATGACAAAGATCATCAGGACAAAGATAGGCAAAAAAGTCCTCAAAGGAACAGGGCCCCGAATTTACAAAGAGGTTCATCGAATAAAAACTGGAAGGCTGTCAAAATGACAGTAGGTCTTTTGACCGGTGATAGTAGATTAAGTAGGCATATTTATAACCATAGGCTTGACAGAGAATGCTATCTGTAGATTCTGCAGTTGCGGTATGCCTTTGTGAGGGTCTGATGACGAGGAGGGGGTTTCTAGTACTGGGCGTAACCTTAATCTAGTCCAATAATTCTCTTTGGTATTATATTCTCCATATCCATGGTAGTAACCAATATACGAGCAGCTATTAGTACGCTACTCTTCAGTAGACCACCCTACTAAGAATATATGTAATTAATTAGTGCATACCAGAAAAAGTGAGTAGCTCTCTGAAGGACTCTAAACTGTTGAGAATTTAGGACTCTTTCTACAAGAAGGTAGTTGGTTACAAACACGAAGATGCATACTAAAAATTACTGTCATAAGCTCAAAATTATCAGATTGAGTCCTACACCAACTAGAGGTATTATTGTGATTATTGTAGATTTCATTAAAAATTCACATGTTTTGAACCTCAGTCACAACTATTTTGATGGATTGAAGGATGCTTGTAAGTCGTTTTGGATATGCAATTGTTGTTGGAAATTGCATCACTAGATATTAGTGGATAAAGTAAAATATCGTGCTTTGATTAAATTTTATATTTGAAAGGCAATTCTTGCATGACTTCGATGAGTTTTTTCCTTCACTTTCCTTCATGAAAAGAGGGATAGCTGAACTTAAACATGGTTGTACTAGCATGATCAATAACGAGCGTCTAGGACGGCCAAAAGTTGAAACCTCCAACTCTAACATCGAAGCTCTTTAGCAAATAGTACTAGGTGACCTTCGAGAGATGGCAAAATGTACGCTAAACGGCAGTATCGGTTCCTGTAATTGGCCCAAACTATTGGGGATGTTGAGCCATACGTAATTACGAGTATGTGGGTCTATCTGAATACATGCCTGACGTTTGGCATCTATTCGGCAGTTATCTACGCGTCGGTGCTCCATTTGCTTTTTTGAAAAACGTAAAACTATAATGGAAATATATTATGTATCGTTAGTTGGGGAAATTGCAAAAAATGGCGGCATTTGAATATGGTGGTTGTTGTGGTCGCAATTGAGGAATACTCTTCGTATTTGGTTAAGCCAGTTTCGGCAAGCTTAAATTTTCAATTGGAGGAGATTCTCACATACCTAAACGTCTAAATTATATTCAGAGTTCTGTTTTTATTTTTAGAATTCAGAATCAGACCCTGCGGCTACTACGCTTTATGGCTTGAATCAACAGTATATCATGATAAAATCAATTCTGGTTCCCCGATTTTCTGTTTTCGCAAAAGAAAAACATACCTTTATAAAAACTGAAAATATTTTTTAGATTTTACTGTGCATCTTATTAGCATTTTGGTGTAGGGATATACATTTCCGAGACATATAATAGCTACTACTAGTTAAAGCTGGAAATGCTTTACATGCTCCATTTCAACTCACTTTTTCAGCGCACAGAATAAGCGGAATTATAATTGCCTTTGAAAATATAAGCAGTTGGATAAATAACTAAACAATATTTAAAAAAGCTCATTTTACAGTTCGAGCGTATAAAGAGAAAATCTCCAACTTTAATAACGTGATGGGAGTACACGAACGGAGCTTTATTTTATGCAGCGCTATGTAATGAAGCCAAATTTTTTACTTTCCTTTTATTTTACATAACGTTCAAAGCTGCCGAGCCACCCATACTGCTAACTAATACATTCCAGCTTGGAACAAAATTTAATGATAGGTACGTTACAAAGCATCCTAAAAATCCAATAAGGTAATATTTGAAACGTTCTAATAGATTTAATAGTTTTTACTCATCGATTTTTTTTTCAGAATAATTTAGGCTTGGGAATAAGTTTTTACGTTCTTGTTCCTCAACTCAATTGATATTTTCAGCTAACACTATCTTTTTTTCGCCTAGAAAGATTACGATTTTTATATTTAGTGTTTACTTAAAAAATCAGCAGTAAAATTTCGTGCATTTTGAAAAGATTAGGTTTCAAACACAGCGCTACGTAATAAAACTTACAAAAATCACCAGCGATGTATACACAAACATATTTTGCCACAGATGTTATTGTTATTAGAATAACTTCTGGTGTGGGCCGGAAAATCTAATCCCTGAATTCAAAAACACAATGTCTAAGTGCTTAAAAAAATACCGTTTAAATAGGTAAATATTGATGCAAAGCCAAATAAATTAATGGAAAAATTTTACATTAATTGAAATCGCGGTTTGTTTATTTGCTCTAAATAGAATTTTATCGCTTTATCCGAACTCCGAACATATTGCGTCCGCAAACTTGTGAGGAATTTATATAAATTATGGAAATTTTGTGTTTTTAAACATTTTCTTGACAAGATCTAGGATGTTAAATAGGTCAGTTGTGTTTTTTCGCCAACTTACTATAACGTTTTTGGAGAAAACATGTTTTGGAATGCGGCTTGTTACAACTTTCAACTACTTTTTTGCTATATTAAAATAGAGATATAAAACTCAAAAAAAAACATTTGAATGAAAATCAGGGTTTGATAACAGGTGGTCAATTTTTTTTAATCTAACAAAAGATTTAGAAAATTTGAAAATTCTCTTAGGAGATGTAGAGATATTGAGTTACAAATCGTCCAAATTTTCGGTATGGGACCACGCCAATTTGTGCTTTTCCGTTTCAAAAAAATGCTTTCCAACTAAGGCTTTTACACAATAATTTTGTTGTTATTAAGCATGCATACTCAAACCATATTGTATTGTATTTTAAATAATGAAAATTCTAAGCGATTCTGTTTTCTGGAAAGAATCTTGAACTAATTTTACAAACACCTTCGAAGTTTAATTAACACAGTAAGCACTTTGTACTACCATTCCTTGTTCGTTTACTGTTCGCATCGTAGGACGATTACCCTGTTATGCAAACACAGTTTACATCTATAAATGTAGCGCCTCTGGGATGCAGCGGTAGTTGACAGCTCTACAGATGGAATTGAAACACAAGATGAATGTCCACGGCATGACCAACAGGAATGGAGGGGTAGATGCTTCCTATATGTAGAAGGACAGCTTTAAAACTCAATTTAGAAGCACCTATAAAAAGACATTCTTCTGATTGGTGTTTGTAACCCAATTCTCGCATTAAATCGTCAACGTTTTCGCAAAATGAAAGAGCTTTTTAAGTTGAAAAATACTGCGACAGTTCTTTCTGGCAATCTCGGTATACAGAAATACACGTACGCGAAGCTAACAACTTCCAGCCTTGCAGTCTTGATCCTAATATTTCTGCCTGAGTTTTTGATAAATTGAGATCTCAAACTAGGTCATTTCCTTCCAATTAATTTATTAAATGAGGCGTGTCCGGTTCAGTTGGTAAATATTCTTAATCTGTGTCTGACAACCCTGAAATGTATTCTTCTATCTCGGTTTTAACATGTTCTTGGTTCGAAACATCCATAGGACTTGGTACTGGCAAAGCTTCCGAATGAAGAACTGGACAAGTGGCAGAAAGTAAATTAGGACTTGTAATTTTATCCTTATTTTTACTGGAAACCTCAAAGGTCTTTGTACAGCTAAACTAGCTGTCTGTTGAATGATTCTTTTGTTCTCGCCAAATCATAGACCTACCAACTGGCATAGCTATGCCCGTACCTTTTAGCCAGCTCCTCAAAGTAACAGCACATCGTGTACAGACATTGTGAGGGGTCCACAACTTGTCTTGATTTGTAATTTTCAATTTAAAACAAAGGTTATACGATTTTTCTATTAAAGGTGTAATATTTCGTCTATGCTGTTAACACTCTGACTGCCATGTCAGTCGTTTTCGTGTGACACCACATTTCTTAGTAGGGCCAAGCCAATTTCATGGAACGGGACCTATCAGGCCATCTATAGTTTAAGGTAGTAGGGCACTATAACTATGCATTTTTAATTACGATCAGTCTCTAATTGTCGATATAGGGGTAATATATGCATTTAAAGCCATTTCCTAAAACGACTGGCACGGCGTTGGATGTAAATTCAAATTGTATTGGAAGTGAACAATATGTAAGTAAATTGCAGCTATTCCTTTTGGAACTTTGTACTTTATTTTTTTATTAATTTATTTGGGAGTTAGCATTTGAAAAAACCGCTTACTTCTCCAACTCCAAGAAGAAATTGATAATTTATCGGATATTACAGAGGAAGGTGACTTATCCGACTTGGATCCCAATTTCAATTCTGATAATAGCGAGTTTGGCGAAGACTCCGGTTCTTCATCGGACAACAGTGATGCAGAAATCATACAAGCTGAAGGTTAAGGAGAAGATATATCAAGTCTCTCTTTTTTAGAGTGAATGTTCTGGGATTCAACAAAAATTTCATTTTTCAAACCTAGTTTGTTTCATTGAGCGCCAAAATTATTTTCCGGTATATGCATTCAGCCGCCAAGATTCCATTTGACATGCAAAATTCAATATAGTATCAGTCATAAATGTCGTACACGGCTTTGAATGAAAGTAGGGCTGTCAGTCAAATATGACTGACAAAACAAAATTGTGCAAACCAACTATCACACACAAACGACTGAAAACGCAAAACAAAACAATCACAAATTAGTAGGCCGGCAGTCAGAGTGTTAAACAGTGAATTCTCCACAGACATAACAAAAACTGTTAGGATTGTTTACACACATACGGGACATTACGAAGTCAAAAAACGTTTAACTAATGTTACTACCATGCATTGAGTCGAATAACGTGTCTGTAGGGTCTTGTATAAACTCACATATTCTGTTATGCACACACAGTTTACATCTGTAAATGTAACGCCTTTGGAATGCAGCGCTCATTGACACCTCTACGGACAGAGTTGAAACACAAGATGAAAACGAATACATATTCAAATTTAATTTCTGGAACATCAAAAGACTTGAATAATTATGTACAGTCTCACAGATAGTCGTTTCCTTCGTAGTATAATACATCTTCAAGCAAAAAAAATAAAATGTCAACGACTGAATTGATTGACATAATGGAATTTAATAATCCTGTTAGAGATCAGGTGATATATTCCATTGATTTATTATTATTTCTATTCTATTTGATCACACAAACACAAATTATTCATCTAAATATGACAATTACAATGACGTGGATTTCATGAGTGCTATCTTGATCTTGGCATAAGTTTATACAGTTGTATATATCAGACCTTTCAGAATTTAAAATAAAGATCTGTACATGATCTCCTGGTAACTTTAGATTTTTTTCATTATCATTAGATGGCGTATTCAAATAGGATCAAAGACTTTCATTTTATGTATAAAAAAAATCCAATTTCAGCAGTCAAAAGCTTTTCTGAGTAGGAAGAAGATACAAATTAAGACAACTACAAAGAAGCCAGCACACCAGTCAGAACATAATGTTTCAATGTAAGAATTATTACAATCATAAAAAATTTAAAGATCACGAAACAATTTCAGAGTATTCATTAGCATACACATAATATTTTTTGCATCTATCGTACAAGTGTACCGTTATACCCTAAGATATTTAGGATTTAGTTATTTTCCTCTGAGTAGTTAAAAGAGATAATATAACCAAACGAGCTGTTACCCGTATCTTACAATCATCTGTCACTTTTTCTACAATATAATTGCAGAAGCTTTAAAACTATACCTACCTGTAACAGATATGTAAATGATGTTTTAAATTGATTCTTTATTCATCGACAATGTAACAGGATAATTAGACAAACTTGTACTGGGGTTAATGAACGCTGCAAGTTTTACTCACCTATTTATTTGAACTTGAATATACCGTAATAGGTTACCAAAAAAAAGGAGGATAGTATTTGTCATTAAAACCTATCGACATGTAATTTTTTAAATTGAATGGTGTGAATTGAAATGTAATCAAACAAATTAGAATGGTAAATATAAGTGCGTATCAAAGAAGGTACACACTTATGTCTGTATGTCTACGAATACAGTTAACACCTTTCATTGACATTAATTGATGGTAAGAGGTCAAAGATACACATATTTACTTTATTATAAATATTTTTTAGCAGGAAAACTACACTTGTATCAAAATTCGTGAGGAAATTCCGAATAGTACCTTAAACACTACCAAGCTAGCCCAATACATTTTTACTGGTTTAATGATGGTCTTCACCATTGACCTAATATGAAAAAATAGAACTAAATAAAATTACTGCATTCTAAAATATCATCCAAATAAAACTTGCTTTCAAATCTACCCTGACCATCTGACGTACCAATACTGTGCGCAAACTAAATTCTGCACTCTTCTATCCTTACCAGTGCAGCTCTAGACTGCCGAAAAATAATGTCAACATTGCATGTCTTTGCATGCTGATTATGAAATTATTCAAGTTCTGTTGCAGAATCGGTTGCGAGAATTGTGGAAGCAAATTTCTCAATTGTTTTATTGTTTGTGATTGAGGATTATGATGATACAAAGCTCTCTGCAACTGATCCCAAGCATGCTCTATCGAATTTACATCAGGGGATAGAGCAGGTATAGTTAGATGACGAATTCCTTGGGTTTTAATTGCATCCATAACTATCATTGATTGGTGTGGACGAGCGAACTCTGGCACAATGTTGTTGATTTTTTTTTAATTTACCAAGTTAATATTTATCTTTAAATTGTAATGTAATCACATTAGGATAACGTATTTAATCAGAATACTACAGAATCACGATACAGTAACCGACAAGATATTAATAACTAAAATACATACTTAAAAAATAAACACACCCATTAAAGTGTTTTACGAGAATAGAAATTTTATACTAACACCATAAATTCTACTCTACCAACTGAGAATATCTAGTTCCTAAATTTCCGAGAAAAAAAAACCATTATCCACAAAATTCCAAGACACCCCAGCACCAGTAACCGACAAAGATCCATCATACCGATTCCAGATCCGAGGAAACCCACTGTACCTGAATTTCCGAGACACTCAATCCCCAATATCGACGGATTAAGGTTAGTTAATGAACGTCACATAAGGACCAGATAGAAATATCGTTCTAATTACCTACCTATCAATTTTAAAATATTTTATCCTTTGTGAATTGATTTTTATAATACTGATCCCGAGAAAAGTTAAGGCACTTGTAATTTTTTTTATGTTTAGTCTAATATTGACCTACGAAGTTAATTTTATTTTCTTTTGTGTTCGCGATTAATTACCTGTATAATGAATAAGTCAACCAACTGATTTAATATTAATTGGTCGAGCGCCATCTATTGAATATTAGTTAAAATTGCCATTTTTATGAACCTTATTTTTTTTCCTTAATTATAAATTAAAGTGTTTAATCAATTTTGTTCCAGTAGTTTGTCGTTTTAAAGAGAAAAATAACTTGTACTAATAGAGATTTTTTGTGAATTGTTCCCTGTGTGTTAGGAAATTTTTTTGCGTGTCTGTGAGTAAGATTGAGTCGCATACGAACCTTCCCTCCCTGAGATGGTTAAGAGTTTCCAAAATTAGTTTTAAACTAAAGAGAAATAAGCCGGTAAGTAATTTTGGTCCTGATGAACGGGCTTACTTTGTGTCTGTGGTTATTAGACGCAATTTAAACACTATAATATGTACGATATATAGTTTTGGTCTCACCAGTATATTCGAGCCTTGATGTGTGGTGTATAGTTTGACAATTTTTTCTAATGACGTCATTAAAAGGTCATAAAAAGGTACTGGCCAGGGTATATAAAAACCGCGTTTTGCTGTAATAAAACCACTTTTCCTTCCTCCCTTCCTGATTGTCGGAGCCGAGGAGTTGGCCAGCAGATGAAGTGCCGATTAAGTTGGCCTTCGCACATCCTGTCCGTTGAGGAGCCGAATAGTCGGCCACATACACACGCCCTACCGGGTACTCTGTGGAGGAGCCGAGAAGTTGGCATCCTCAGAGTTTCCTTCCGCAGAGGAGCCGAAAAGTTGGCCTCTGCACTTTTTCGGCTGAAGTGTCGAAATTTGTTGACCGTCACAAGCACACCGTTACCTCGTATACGATTGTCTACACATGGCTGTCAATTTAATTATTATTTTGGTAGGTTACCTGTTTGAAAAAAGTTAGATGGGTATCCCGTCAGTACCTTGCGTACGCATTGATTGAGATTCTATTGTATATAAACTTATTGCATTGTTATTCTTATTAATGTGTAACTTTTGTCTCCAGTTCTTAGTTTTGTAAACCGCTTGCTTTATTTACTTCTTCATTTTAAAACATTTCGTTTGACAATTCATCACCTGTTTACGATTAAGAATTTCTCTTTTGTTTGAACTTGTAAATAGATGTATATATTTTAACCCTACCTGTTTTCTTCATGCTACCCCCTGGTTAAAAATACGTTGATTTGCAAACGGGAACAACCTATGTTTGATAGATAATTAATCTTTTGCGTTACGATAACAACTTACTGACAAATGACAGGCTCATCGCAATACGCCGCCTAGCGAGTTCCATTGCAACTTAGTTAGAGTCGAGTGCGGTGCGCAGGGATTAGATAATGGCGCGTGATTTTAGTAGGTTACTGTTATTTATTTTCGTTTAATTACCTAAACCGCGGAATTCCAAACAACTCTGAAAGGGTGAACTTGCCCTGAAAGAAGAGTACCAATCTCCACTCTTCTGTCCAATTGAGACGCTCCGCTCTCTTGCCCATTCTAATCTTTATGACCTAAGTTTGTGACTCAATGGTACACCTCCAAAAAGGCGTCTAGAACATAAATTTACATCTGATAAGCGTCTTCTGACAGTTTCAGCTGACGTTGATGTTCCTGTGGCTTCTACGATCTTCCTACTCAACATTCGACATGTCTTCACAGGTTCTCGCCGTGCAGAAATGGTGCCATATCGGTCTTCAGCTGGGGTAGTTATTGATGGACGCCCAATTCTAGGTGTTTCTTCAACAGATCCAGTTTCTTGAAAACAATTAAAAAACCAAGAAATTACACTTTGGCTAACTGGAGGTTAATTTACATACACCTAGGCATTGGGAATTAGCAACGAATAAAAGTTGATACCGAATTCACACAATAAGTCAACAAATTCACAAGTAAAGCAAACAACTAATTGATTGGTTATAACGGGTTTGAATGAGAAGGGTCACAGGTCACTACTTGCAATATACTTAATTAATAAAGTGTTAAACATTGAAACTTATATCCTGTTATTAATGTGGAGCAGTTTATTATCGTTAGCGTCCTTATTTTCCAATTTTAATTAAATGCCAGAAAATAAACGCAAAATAAAAAGGCAAAATTGCGATTATTACTTAAGCCTACGCAATCAAAAAAACGATTCCACCCGAAAAGAATTCTATTAGCTTTATTATTTTAATAAGGAAATGGATTCGGCTACTCTAAATTTTACAAATCGAATTAACGTTTTCGCCCTTGAAACATAACGATAACTTTTGAACGTAAAGGATTTCGAAACCGTTTATATCTAATGAATGCTTCATTTAAACTTCGCAAAGATTCAAAGCTCACATTATTTTGATGATTTAGCGATTTCGAACGATATGCCGGTAGGTATTTACCACGCCCATGTAATTTAATTTAATCTAATTTAATAGAATGGATATTACGTCGAGTATTTTGGTGAAATATATTGAAAATATGAGGACATAATATTTCCGTTGAAATATAAACTTATTGCACTGCATTCTCGGCCAGCTTTCTACAAGGTACTTCCTTAATATTATTATTTTTCTCATTGGATCTTGACATTAGTTTAAGGAATTAATTTTTTTGTTACTTCAAGGTTCTATTTCGCCGTTATCTAGATATCTAGATTTGCATTTTTATGTTTATTGTTCAGTTTTTAGCATTAGAGCCCACTAATTAAGTTGATTCCTATTTTAGTATTGATTTGACTTTTAAATGAATCTTTTTGGAGCATTAATAGATACCGTAGAATTCCCAAAAGTGTTTTAATAAAACGCAAATGACTTAGTTTTAATTATTCATGCATTTAAATTGACCATAATTAGGTTTAACAAAGTTGATAACACGAAACCTTTGTTTCTTCGTTTACCACCAAATATAATTCAAACGAGAGGAGACAATTTCAAAAACGAATTAAGTAGGCACGACGATGGTAATGTGTAAAATGTGCGCAAATTGTAAAAAAAATATTTTACGCGTATTTAAATTTGTTCCGCTTAAATTTTAAATTCGTCTAAATAAATACAGTTTTAATTAAAATCAAACTATTTTATCTACTATTTTCGACTTTTTTACTTACAGTATCTAAACGAATTAAAGTTAATGTATCCAATTTATTTTCAGGTTTCAACTACGCACTGAGATTTTCATTAGTAGGGCAAAATATTGACAGTTAGTTTTAAATTCAGACAAGTTAAATTCAAGCTCAAATTCGATGGTGTTTCTTCTCAAAGGGAGGCTGTATTCGCAAGGATTCAGCCCATTTGTTTGATTTACTAAATAGAAACAAATTTTGCCCAGAGAAATAAAAAATAATCATGTCCAAGAAGGGATTTCTGAGAGTTCTTCCTCGAGATATATCAAAGGGTCTTTATACAGGGTGTCCATTTAAGACTCCGGTCTTTGATTGTAGCTATATCGTTAAATCAATAGAAATGTTGATTGACGGTATGTTAATGAGGATAAAAGAAACACATTGTAAAATTAATTTGACTTATACAGGGTGTTCCAAAAAAACGTATCCCGTAATTGTCACTTTTTTTTTAAATCAACTGACCTACTTATTTCTATTGAACTGAGTGTATTTTTTTTTTGCCGAAATCACTACTTTAGTTAAACTTTAATTCCCGCATCATTTTTCATTTATTATTACCGAAATTTTGCAAAAAGTCTAAACTGGTACCATTTTATCTTATAACCGTGGAATATTGTGAGTTTATTCTACAGGGTGTCCAAAAATATTATTTGAATATTAATATCTTTAATTCTGTTTGCATATTTATTTACCTTTAAAATGATACCAATATTTCGACTTTTACCTTTGGCTATTTTTTTTTTAATTGCAATTGAAAATGAACTGGCAATCTGTCTTTCAGTGGTAGAAAATCCACAAATTAGCCTAAGAAGCCTAAGAAATTTCTTAAGGGACGATTTTCCGCGGTTAACAGAACATCTTCCTAACTTTGTGAAGCAGCAGATGTGGCTTCAGCTTGGTGGTGCACCAGCTCACTTCAGCGCAAATGTCAGGGAGCATATATCAGAACAATTTCCAGAGAGGTGGATTGGCAGACAAGGTTTGTTATTAAGACCAATTGGCCTCCGTTTGTTTTATTCAATTTTCCTATTCTAGGTCCCATCACAAGCAGCAAAATTATTTACTAGCATGTAGTAAAACGATCTTTACTTAGCAAACGTCAGAATTCACAATCGCCTACTTTATTGAAACCATGACAACAAATCAAACACGCACAGTAATTACGCATTTTCTTATTTGTGACACTTCAATTGATTGAGCACTTATTTCACAATCTACGGTAAGCAGAATAGAGCGAAAATACAGAGAATTAGGACATGTGAGAGACGCAGCAAAGTAGGGTAGACCAAAAATTAATTAAAATATTCAACAAGAAATAATTTTGTCGGCAGTAGAAAATCCGCACTGTATCGTGCGAGGATTATCTAGGGATTTTGGTATTGGAAAGTCTGCAGTATCAAACATTTTTAAAAAGGTGAAATACCATCCTTATAAACTACGACATATCCATGAATTAGCTGAAGACGACTTTGACCAAAGAACTGAATTCTGCAAGTATATGATAAAAACCAAAACAATTTCATTGATCACGTTTTATTTTCGGACGAGGCAACGTTTTATTTGAACGGGCATATTAATCGCCAAAACACCCGCTATTGGTCTGATGAGAATCCACACTGGATGCAAGAATGCTATACGCAAAGGCCATAAAAAATCTACGTATGGGCTGCTACTGTGAGAAATACAATTATTGGTCCATATTTTTTTGACGAAAATTTAACAGCAGCATCATATCTGGATTTCCTACAAAATAAATTAATTCCATATCTGATCCAACTTTTTCCTGATACTCAAATACCCACTAATCTCGACTGCAGAATCTGGTTTCAACCGGATGGTGCACCGCCACATTTCTCCATAACTGTGCGTGATTTTTAAAGAGAACCTTTCCACAACGGTGTATAGGAAGAAGGGGAATAG
>ML219537.1:19887-52734 GCA_004785975.1 Popillia japonica
CATAGAGCACCAATAAAATTTGATCTTCACACTGATGATTTCTACCTTCTTTGGAGGTTTGTAGAAGCTCCAATCTTTGCCAACAGCCCTTGAAGAAATCCTGAACAAGCGAACACTAGATGGGTTATTGGCGGCGAAATCGTACGACAATTATATGCAAAAGCCATCGAGAATTTTGGAAAAAAGAAGTAGGATGTGCCAAAGAGTCAAGGAGAAGATTTGTTTGGAAATGTCCTTACCAATTATAATACCTTTTATTGGAAAATTAAATCTTGTTCTCTTAAGTTTCATCATCGTATAATTTATATTTTATAAAGCCGTTTTTGGAACCTAAAATTGGTATTATAAATTGTTAGTATTCTACTCCAACATTGCTGCTTGAAAAATATATGCAGCATTATTTTCTGTGCATGTACTACATACATACATAACAGAAGTCCTTCCTGAAACATACACGAGCGGGTAGGACAATGAAAAAAAAACGTAAAAAAGGAAAAATAAAAGAAAGGTAGCGAAGTTCATAATTAATAACGCGTGAAACAGTATCATGTCTTCGTAGGGAGCACGAACAATGTCAAAAGGAAGGAGAAATTCACCAGACAGTTTTCCCACTTCAGAACCAGTTAGGAGAGTGCATAAACAATTAAGGTTAAAAGAATTAACCTGCAACGCAAATTAAGGAAATGCAATGACCTCTCGAGAGGTGTAGTCGAATATAAGAAGAAATCATCAACTAATTAAAGCGGTTAAGTATTAAAAAAAACTATATAATATGCACATGTAACAGTGGAGTTCATTATCCCAGAAAACTCTCCTATAATTTTTAATCCGACGTGGTAAAATTATTTCTCAACGTAAAATATTGCTTTATATATACAATTTAGATCGGTTAGTAAATTTGATTGAATAAAAATTGATGCGTTTCAGGTATTAAATTGCTGGTCTCCGAAAGAAATTATATACTACTGCAGGTCCTATACCTGATGATAATTGGTTCTAGCTCTAGCGGATTTGTTCTTGCATTACAAGCAGCTTTACAGTGGCAATGTTATTTATGTTCAGCTTCAGTGGTTTGCCTTCTTTTCTTGTACATACATACGCATATTTCTGTTAGACAATTCATTCATATGAATTCCTAATAGAAGTTTGCTGTTGTTGAAATATTTCTTGCTTGATTATCTATGCAATTTAAATTAAAATGGGAATGACTTACATCAAAATAATAGGTTGCGATGTTTAAAAAAAAACAAATTTGGAACAGGAAATGCTTGACGAAAGCACAAACTTCTTATTTGTTTTGTACAAATGGTGGCTCATTAAAGAAATTCCTTTCAGTGTCTATTCTGGTTCCCATACTACTCATTGCATCTTGGCTGATGCTAGCGAGATACGTAGCCAACTCGATCTTAACATCTAAGGTTCGAATCTTCCATTGGCAAGTCAAAGCTATAAAATAATATAAAAAAGCAATGTACTTATGCCCAACTACTATTTTGGAATCTCTTTGTTTGTACTTCCCTCTTTATTCTGAGGCACGCTACACTAGATATTGATTTTAAAGTTGAAATTTTTAATGATTTCCTGATTGATTTATTTAACATTCGCCAGGGCGCCTTGGTTAACTCAAGATATTAAAACATTTATGAAACTGAGGGATAGAGCTCTAAGTGAGTTTAAAAGCAGTAAGTCTGATGATGCTTGGAATCGTTATAAAAGTCTTCGGAATTTTACTGTTGGTGGTGGTAAAGAAAAACGAAAATTTCTAAATTCTGCAATTTACAGTCCACAGTTGAACTTGAAACTAATAATAGCTTACCTTTCTTGCATACCAGAGTTATACGAACTTCTGATAACACTGTTATTCTTGATTGGTACCAAAAACCAACTTTCTCCGGCAGGTTTATCAATTTTCACTCCAACCACCCGAAAAAACCAAAAGCTTAACACTGTAACAACTATGAAAAATAGAATAACACACATGTCGAATGATCTGTTCCTTCAGAGCAATCTTAAATTGCTTTTTGATATTTTTACTAATAACGGTTATCCTAAACCATTAGTCCAAAAACTAACTTACAGTTCCAACTTTTATGATGGACAGATTGAACAATCAAATGTCGAGGTTAAGTATAAGCGTTTACCCTTTATCGATAAACTCGCGCAGAATTATACAGTTTTTCAAACCTTACGCAAACATAAAAATAGTTTTATACAACTCACTTAAAATCAGAAATGTTTTGTCTCCCATCAAGGATAAAACTCCATTGTTGCTTCAGTCGAATTCTATTTACAAAATTCCTTGCTCACAATGCCCTGGTGTTTATATTGGACAAACTGTTCAATGGCTAAAACATCGTATTAGTCAACATAAAAGCGATTACAATAAGGGGAAACGAGCTTGTGCCTTGGCCAATCATTGTAAAGAGACCGGTCACGTTTTCGATTTTGATAGTGCCGGGGTTCTGAATGTTGAAAGCAGGTATAAAAATCGTTTGTTTCTGGAGATGTTTCACATCAATAAAACATCTAACACAATTAACCTTAGAAATGATACAGACCAACTTAGCAGTATCTATTGTAACATTTTACAATTTTATGAGATGACCTGATACGTACTAATACGTTTTATTTCGTATAAAAAATTTTTTGACCTTTAAAGTTTTTCTGTCGTACATGCATTTTGCGCACATTCCATCGAACGTTGCTTTAACAATTACTTTACATTTAATCGTGACATCGTTTCTGTCTTACCAGATTTTTTCAATTATTTTAATGTGGTGTTAATTGTGTGATGACTCTTTTAATTTTTATATTGTTCGCTAATTTCTTATCGACTCTTCTTTGTAAGTATTTTTTAAATTGCAAACATTAATTGAAATTGACTTGTATCTTTCGATTAATTGTAGTAAACTCCTGATGAAGTTATTAATAAACAACGAAATATTGAGGTTGAATAAATAGAGTTTTATTAACTCCAGTCATAGACCGCATACCTAAGTACTTTGAGCACTATTGCCTACGTTGTACGGTCAAGTACTTCCCCTCAATTACTATTATTATTATTACTATTATTATTATTATTATTACTATTATTATTATTATTATTATTATAAGTAACACGAGGAAGCGCATTTCGTTAACATTCAAAAAATGGTTTCTTTCCTCCACTAATAATCTTGACGCAAGCCACACGCATTTAATCATTGGCATAAAGAAGCGAAACATATTATGTATGAATAATTTGCATAAAATATAATTTTTAATATTGTGCACAATAAGATTAAAATAATTATTGGCAGGAATCGAACACCAGCCACCAGGGTGATAGGCATAGATCCAGTCCACAGCGCTACGCACGCTTACTCATACAGAGACTAACATTAACGGTATAAAAAGAACGCGCACAACAACGTTGATTCTTCTCAGAAACTAGGGCGCCTTAGAATAAAAGCTCGTATCTGTGTACTCAGGCAAGGTTGCTTTATAACAGGGGTGGCCAAACTTTTGACCTCTGAGGTCTACTTGTGTTCAAAAATGTTTCTTGCGGGCGACTCTAAGGTCGCCGATATTGTTCTAGGCAAGTTAGTACTACCTAGTGAAACTATAATAGATGGCGTAACTTGCACTGCGCTACGACCAAAGCGTGTGGGTAGTTATTGGCGCGAATACATATGATTTCTTTTTGTCTTCTTTTTCAGTTTATTTATTTATCTCTTGGAGCTACCTAAATCGCCTTCGCGGTCGACCGGTAGACCGCGGTCGACCTCTTGGCCACCCCTGCTTTATAACATTGTTGAGACTCGTCAAGATCAGGTGTCGGACAACCTTTACGATTTTTGTTATCACAATACAATGAAGAAAAATTTTGTTAGTTGCCAGAACACTTGTTGTGTGGAACTAAAGTTTCATAGCTTTCAAACTCCTTATTAGTGCTGCTCAGCAATTTTTTCCAATTTTTTTCTTATGAATGAACTAAAATCTTTGCATTCTCAATTTCTGTTTCATCCGTTGCAATCCCTCACTGTTTAAAAGATCAATTCTCTGATCCGAAAATTGTTCCAACAAACATTGATATCTACTCACTGCCAATGTATGACTACAATTAAAATTCAGTATAGATGAGCAGTCAAAATGGAGGGAACAGCTTTCAGCATTTTTCTCACGCAATCAAATAGCTTAAAAGATGATCGATACTGAAGGAAACCATAAAAAACAGCAACCTGCTTGAAGCAACGAAAATCTCAAATTTAGCAGACGCTAACAATGTGTACAATATCCAAAGATAAGAACTTCGCAAACTGAGAAGTATACTAGCGAAAACATCAAAGTAACCATAAACGATTCGCAAACTTTTGGATTGCACCAAGTATAATGTAGACTGTAAAGAAGCAGAATTGTATATCGGATAGGTTACCGCAACTGTAGTCCATGATAAGGCCAAAAACAACAACGCGAGTTTTGGAAATTTTATGCAAAAAGGAAGTTGCGGAAAATCTAAAATTTCTTGCCCATAAATTAGAATAAGGCACAAGGCATAAGGTGTTCCTACAGAATTTAGCTTTGTCAGACAGTTTTTTCTGTTGTAGCAGGTTTTGTTTGATGTCTTTCAAAGCAAGTTGTTTAAAGTTCAAATGGATCTCCTTCTAAAATCAAAACGCATGAAAAAAATGGATAATTGAGGAGCATCCGTGCAAAACCGGCTATATCCATTTTGGTAAAATGTAGGGAAAATGCCAAAAACTCCCCATTTTTCGGCCTTAACAGATATAGGAAATATAAAAAATAGGTTTTGTGGGCTTTGATGAGGTCGATTGATAGGACCTATTGTCAATTTTGAAAAGTTCACAATAAGGCCAAAATTTGAGAAAAACCATAGGATATAGCCGGGTTTGCTCGAAAATCCGGTGATAAAATGTTAAAAAGCACTTTATTTTAAATAAAATATGCACAAATAAAACATAAAACTCTAAAAAACTTTAAAAAATGAATAACAAAAAAAAACAGAAACAGGAAAATTCTTAAATTAACTTCATAGAAACTTATATTAAAACTGCAGCCTCCTCATGAAGGCAGTCACATGGCTCAATATTATCATCCTCTTCCCTCACCTCATCTACAGGCAATAGAAGGTTCTTGTACCATTCTAAGTCAGGACGGTTGCTCCACTTTGTTCCAAATGCTTCATTCATGAGGTGAGAGAGACTTTTCTTTTTCTTTTCCGGTATAGTGTTTCTAAGCTTGACCTCTTTTAACACTACATGAATATCTTGCTCCTTCCCCTTTTTCAATAAAGTCTGATGAGCATTGGTTGTGCTTTGAATTCTATAATATTCATGAGTGGTGACCCTTATTTCAGCATTCTGCGTACAACGATTGTTGCCTCTCTGAATCTGAATTCTTTTAGTATCTGCAATGCCCTTCACTTTTTTGTATCGTGTTTCAAGTTCCTTGATGTCGTATATCTTCCAGTCATAGCCCAATTTTTTAACGCCGCCTACTTCCGAATATAGATCAATATATTCTTCTGTTGTAGTTATAACAGGATGTTTTCTTAGTATTCGTTCCACCCTTCCAAAGCATCTATCGGCTGCCATGAAACTATGACCCCGTACTGGGAATGTTATTATGATTTCACGAACATTCTCGGGAGCTTTATTTGCAAGCCAAAACATCAAAGTATGTACTACATGAGAATTTTTGTTTTGGCCTGCGCATCCATCACAGAATAGTCGAATCTGGTGTATATCAGCATAGTCCAAGGTATCTAGGTGACACAGCAATGCAGAGCCCACTTCGGTTGAGCCTCGACCGGCAGCGTCTTCCGTCCAAACATAGAAAGTAGGATTTCGTGAGGACATACCAACACAACAAAATGCGTAGAAACTGATTTGATGGGCATAAAATGCATCACCCACTGGTGTGCGAGGTAGAGGCTGCACCTGTTGCAGGTCAAAACAAAAACTCAAACTTCCCTCAGGAGTTTCTTTTGCAAGCTCATAAAAAGCACTCGCCCTTTTTCTGTGAACACGATACTCAGTAATTAGCTGTCTTTTCTTTTCTATATTAGTTTCCGTTTTGTATTGCTCTTTAATCCTGGCACATTTTCCACAAACATCTGAAGCAGGGGATGAGAACCCGATGTTGAATTCATTAACGAATATGTTTCTAAACATATTATAGGAAACCCAATTAGCTGCTTCATTTTGGTGATTAAACATCTTTCGTAATCTGGCAATGGAAAGATTGGCGCTCAAATACATTCTCCTTGATTTTTTGCGATTATAGTGTGATTCACGACCTTTCAGCTTTTTAATAAAATTTCGAACCAAATTTTTCTTATCTTCAGTTTTATTAGACACCCGATCACCGCCTCTTTTTTCTCTTGGAGTTCCTCCCTCAAGAATCACTTTGGCAACAGTGTTTGTTCTATGCTTGGTAATTCCCAAAACAGCCGTGAAAAATTTTTGACATACTCTTATACTCTCGCCATTTCGTTTTTTCAAAAAGTAGGAAACAGTCATCTTTTTCTGTTCTATCAGACCCTGACTCCTTCTACGACGAACAGGTTCTGCAGATAGCATATGGCATAATCGGACGTCTTGATTTACTTTACTGGCATCTGAATAAAAACGTTCTCGTATAGAATGCATTTCACGCTGTTGCAAACTCAAACATTTAAAACTACGTCCATTATGTTGGCAAGGACGAATGAAATTTCGAAAAGCCGGATCTGCGTCGCCGTACCTGCAAAATAACGTTGCGATTGAAGGCAACTACGGCTTAACGCTTAATATAATATGCGAAAAAACATACCTTTTAGCTTTATTCATCTGCCGCTTAGATACTTTTGTCTTACGCTTTCGGCTGCCGTCATTTCCCGCTTCAATAGTGATCTCATTAAGGTCCATAATATTGATTATTATTATTACTAAAAACAAAACTAATACCTCTACTAACACCGACTAACACAAACTACCAACTAACAACAACAATACTTTCTAAATTTTAATATAACCACGAGACGTCTGTCTAAACCGTCGGCGGCAATTGCCACCGGCACTAATCGAATGATGAAACAGCTGACTTGTCGGTAAAACTTGTTAAAAGTAGTTAAAACTCGTTTATTTTGGAAATAGCCGCTTTTGCTATGAAAACGTGGATTTATCCGGTTTTGCACCAAAAGCTACTTTTCAAATGCGATTTTAACACAGTTTTAGCCGGTTTGGGTCCGAAATACTTTACTAGTCGATAGATATAAAGCTAAAGATATGAAATACACAAAAAAACGAAAAACTGAAGAAAATGGATTTAGCCGGTTTTGCACGGATGCTCCTCAATTATTTATTTAATTGCCATTTAAGGAAGTGGAAACATTTACAGCGTTTTAAAGGTAAACATATACTCTATCGATACATACTACTAGAAATAAACAGAACATTCCACTGTTGTAATAGAAATGATCCAGATTAAGACTTTTTGCAAAATTTCATTAAAAATAAATGAAAAATGATTAAATTTAACTAAATTAGTAATTTCGGCAAAAAAATTTAATACCCTGGCAACGTCGCATTTTAAAGCAAAACTATTTTAGGGGTGAATTAAGGATCCGAAAGTATATTCACAATAGAAATAAGTAGGTCATTCTATTTAAAAAAATAATAATAAATTCGTGGTAAGCTTTTTTGGGACATCAAGTATAAGGCAAACTAATTTTCAAATGCGATCCTTTTATCCTCATTAAAATAACGTCAATCAAAACTTCTATTGAGGTAAGATACGGCTACAATCGAAGGCCGGAATCTTAAATGGACACCCTGTATACCACCGGAAATAAAGACTGTTCCAGGTAGTGTACGGATTTTACATATTACTTAATTAAATTTAATCTCATAAATAAATTTACATATCTATTTGTATCCTACCTGTTTTAATCTTCTTCCTGGCGAAAATACCCTCTTAAGTGTATTCAGTAATTTTCCTGGTAAACATCACTAAACTCACAAACACCACCAGCAATGCTTGTCCTTTAACTGGCCGCATCAATTGAGAAGATGAGATTCTTAATGTAACGTAAATGGCGACGTGGTTTTTGCGTCATGTCATAATACTTTCACATACTAAATGATAATGTGACCGCTATACAAATAATTTACATATTGCACTCGTATCAGAAAAGGCAATTTTTCTGTTACATTTGTATGATAATAGAATGCTTTGAATAGATATAACCGAATACTATTTATCAATAGATTTTCAAGAGCATTAGTTATTAAGATTTAATTTTATTAACACAGAAAAAATAATAACAATTGAATATATGTAGATTTAAGAGATATCTAACCTGATTCTGACTACATAATATGTATGTATGTTCATACACAGCTTCTCGATTTCCACGCTATCTCTACAATGGCAACGCCACTAGTTACAGTTAGAGATATTTCTGTAAATACCCTACGTCAATCATGTGTCACATCATATCACTCACGTCTATGATCAAATCTATCGTGTATGCCACATTTATTGTCATATTAGTGCATGTTTGCGAGTTCAATAGATGCGTAAATACAGGGTGGCCAGAAATATTCATTTAAATCTTAAACATTTCTTTTGTTTCTAAAAAGAATATTAATGAATTAAGAACCACATTTAGCGGTAATGTAGTAATAAGCTCTTTTAGACGATTTTACATTTCATTCTTTAACAACTCAGATGATGTTGACTTTCAGGTAACCAAATCTTGGAAAATGCTTAACTGGTTGTATAGGTTTTTTCTTGTCTTGCCATCACGTATACGGGCTACATCACTTCTTGAACGGATTGTGCGAGTTCTGCCAGAGTTGTCCAGCCGTAGATTCAGTTTGTTCATATTTTGTAGCAAAATACCGAACTGTGACTTCGCTGATGGAACACGATGTCTACCAAACTCTCCACGCAATTCTCACGCTAATTTGTAATGAATTTCGCACTTGTGATAAAACAATTCTGACGTATGTCAAGTAAAAACAAAATTATATCGGCTTGAGCCGGCAAGTTTGACAGATTTGTAATGACATTCATAAACCCTAACCTAAACAGACCAATAATTAGATTGTAAAATCTATCCACTAATTGTATTCTTCTCTAACAAATATAATGCATATTCTATATATCCTTATCATACTTTACTACTCATGTGAAAACTTAACCGTAATTATAGTTGTCATATATGCCCGTTTTCACTTGACGTTTCGTTAGTCATGCTGTCAAAATTTGCTGCATCTGATTCTATATTGCGGTGGCCTCCTAAATTCTAATGACGCTGGTATCCATCTCTGATGGTAGGTACTATAAGTGAGGAACCATGGTGGAAGTGTCCCAAGGTCACTTATGCCCGATTTCTGGTACATACACAATAGGTATCTGGTAGATATTGTAACAGATAGACTTTTCACGTTAGCTATAGAACTTATAACTGAGAGATACTATCGCCAAGCTACATTTAACCGCTAAATACAGAGTGTACATAAATGATTGAAAGACGTTTGAATTTCCCGCTTTCAATTTTTTGTATTTAAGTTGGTGCTACATACGTGCATGCCAGCATCTCTGATGGGAGTAAATATAGAAAAAAGTGGGATCTGATATCCGTGCTCAATACGATAAAAGTCTCAAATTTGAGCTAAAAAGCAGTTTTTGGACAGAATATCTATAATAGCAGCTAGGATTCGAGATCCCAACTGCTACTTTAATTTTTTTGCCCAAACAAGGTCCTTTAGCCAAAATCTGACACTTCCATCGTAATCTGCATGTTCAATTACATGTATATCCACAATTTGGCCGAAATCGAACGTACTTCGGAAATCGTCAAAAATCCACATTTTTTCCCATTGCGCATTTTGAAAAAATCTTGACATCTTAGATTTCGCTGAAATTTTGAATCTATATGTAATTCACTATTCCGAATACAACAAAACTGTCAGATTTGATCTAAAGAGTAGTTCTTGGGTAAAAAATCTATAAATAATAATAATAATAATAATACACATTTATTAGCAACAAAGAAAAGATGTACATTGCAATACAACATACAAAAAAAAAAAAACTAGAACTGCAAAAATAATAATTGCTAATAGGATCATCTTTAGCTAATCCTAGAGAAATCGTTGCTCTTCCAGATGACCCGTAAAAAAAAACAAACAAACAATAAGTAGCACAACCCCTATGGCAAAAAATAAATATATAATATGATAAAAAGAAGTATATAACATGATGAATAATATGATGAATAGGTCGCTCCCAAATTATTTACGTGCTTTGAAAGAAATAGCAACTAGAATTCAAGATCCCAAATGCTACTTATATATTTTTTAGGCCAACAAAGCCTCTTAGCCAAAATCTGACGTGATTATTGTATTCAGCATGGTCGATTACATATATATCCAAAATTTGAACGAAATCTTGCGTTTTTTGAAAAAAATCTCTCCGATTTCGCTGAAATTTTGAATATATTTGTAATTGAGCGTGCTGAATACGATAAAAGTGACAGATTTGGGCTAAAGGGCTTTTGTTATATCAATAAGAGCTAAGATCTCAAACCTCAGCACTTTCTCTTTCGATTTTTCCAAATTTTCGATCAGAGGGAGAAATATTTCTAAATGCAATCTATCCATATTCTGACAGCTGAGAAAATTTAATAATAATAATAATAATAATATATATTATTATATATTATAATATATCAAATCAAATTACGTGCTACCCAGTTGTAGTAGGAAGCCCGAAAACCGCATTGTGTGCCCTACTAGTTTAGTTTTAAAGTATTTAGCAACCCCCCAGATCCTTCCGTTAGATATTCCAGGCCTGAAGAAGGAAATCAGTTATTCCAAAAGAAAATCGAGATTCAGAAAGATTTTGAACAGTCTTCAAATTTCAGAAAACTGGATCTAACTGCAGAAAAAATAAACAGAGAGCCGCTACTGATTATTTACGGTATTGCTTATAGGAGAGCCAACTTTCAAACATAAAAGACGCAGGTGCTATTCCAATAACCTTGCTATCATTGTTGAACGTTGTGTATAATAAAGAAACAAACAAGGAATGACAAATATAGTGACATTTCAAGTTGACTCTAATGATGAAAGCCTGATATTCCACAAGTGACTTGAAGAGTTGGAGCAGATAACTTACGAGGACAGATATCTCCGGCGACGCCACTATTTGTTGTTCGAGAAACTGATTTTTGTTAAGTTGCCAGATACCGAACAGATAACTGCTGTTTTAACCTTTCAGAAACCGGCCATTAATATGGTGAACCAAACTATACATACTAGGCGCAGGAATAATCAGCATTACCTCTCTTTGGGATTGTGTAAACTATAAACAAACAAAATGACACTACTTGACAACAAATTCAAATGCATTGTGGGTAAAGGTATAATCAGAAGATAGTTTTCCAATAACAAATATAGAACCAACACACGTCAATCTTTGTTGAGCGCACGTTATGTAGTTGTTATTATATGAAACGAGTTCTTTGAAATCATGATTTTAAATTTACCGCTCTATGATGGCACCTATATTGTATCTAAAGAGTTTCTTTTCTGGGAATTTAATACAGTTAGAGATTTAATTTTAGCACTATTCGGAATGCATGATTCCAGAACCAAATTGTTCTGTCAGTACTAATGGAATTTTCTTTGTTAATTAATGGAAATTTTAATCTACATAATTTTACATCTAGCGCCATCTATGCACCGTATCTGGCACCACCAGTCTATGCAGAAAGTATCTTGTACTTAAATTAATCTAATCTACTTTATCTAATCTAATCTTGAACTTCGCTCTTAACAGGAATCTGAAATGTTGAGTAATTTCATGATCACGTTTTAGCTAAAAAATGTTTTAAACCAGCTAATTTGCCGTTATGCCAGAAATGAGTACTAACTTGTCTGATCATATTTCTTCAGCGAACAGTCTAATAAGTTTAACTGCATTTCAGTTGTACCATGGTGCAGTTTTATAACAAAATGAAGTTTTAAAATAAAGTTAAACCAGTTAAGGAGTACCTACTCATCTCTAAATTGACACACACAACAGTTAAGTAATGAAGCAAGCATAAATTGTAATCGTTTACCACGCCCCAATTAAAAAATTCCTCAAATATTACTGTAGATACAAGTAGAGGAACTTTAATATGCTTATAAATTCGTCAGGTATTTTAATGGTGTATAAACATTTGTATTTATACATTGCATCATATACAGCGACAAGGCCAACAGTTTACTTTAGTTTTTTCATCATTTTCACATCAAACAGTCTTAACCAGATTCTTAAACAACTTCCATATGAAATTCAGTTCCTTTAATATGCAAAGTAAGGTTGTAAAACAGGAATTGATGTTTTTATTTATTCCTTATTCCTCTTAAACGTAGCTTCTCGTCGTTTCTGCACAACCATTTCGGATTCATCCAATTCATAAATCTACGGGAATACGTTCGAAATCGGAAAAACGTCGGCAAGAATTTTTCACCATAATATAAAGGCGCTATTTTTCCTCTGCTGCTGCTTCTCCAGATTATAATACAGAGATATAAATCTGGTTACCAAATCCAGTTTTATTGAGTTTTCAACTTTATTTTTGTGTAAAGCTTTTTCAAATTGGATCCTTAAAATGTATATACGCAGTGATAAATAGATGATTTGTGTTCAAAATTCACTTCTGTCACTACAATCTGATCTGAAGTTCTCGAAGATGTTCTAAATTACTGGAATACTACTGTGCTAACTTGTTAATTGTTGGAAATTCTTTATGGCATACAAGCATTCGTTATAGAATATGAAAATATAAGTTTTTATCAATCAATTTTCCAGGTGAATTTAGAAAAGAGAACTGTGCCATTCTATTTTATCTTTCTGATAACGAGGTTTTACTTACTATGAAGATGCTTCATCAGCTACAGTTGCTCCATCTGGAGTTCCTCAAGGTTCTATGGCTGGACCACTTCTTTTCATTATTCATGTCAGCGATAGTCCTACATATATCAATCCGAATTATAACGTGACTGACTTGCAACAGGTTTTTTCTGAACAAAATCTTTTCTTGAAGTCAAAAAGCTACCGACCAAAGTTTCACTCCCAAAAGAACTTCTAATTAATGTATCCAGAAATTGAGGTTTCCATACACACCCCCATACTCACTTCTATCCACAATCATTGATGGTTCTTGGCACACGCCAAGTTTGTTGGGTCCAACAAAATTTTTCATTTTAGATTCATTTTCATTATTTATATTTATTCTATTTTTGGAAGTCTCTTCGGCAACCCTAGTTCTTCGTTGCGGTCCTCGTAAAATACAGAACTCATCATTATCATAAATCATCTTACCAGAGATATGACAGCCCATTACAAATATTACATCATTGTGACAAAGATCAAAAGTGCAAGTGAGGCCGCCGAAAGTGAAGATGACTGACATTTTGGAAATTAGCCACCCTGTCCAAGATGACGTTTACCTTCTGCACATAGTGGTGACCATCTGAATCTTCATTATGTTTGCTCTATATGAAATTATGATGAGAAATACTGCATTTTGGACCACTACCAGGTACTCCTCCTTACGAATCACTCAATAGGTTGCAGAAAAACGATATAGTTTATCTATAATTTGCCTATGCTTTACAAATGACATTTATACAGATTATCGTTTTCTTAAGTACTACTACGAGGTGTTTCAGAAAGTCAGAAATCAGTTTTGTATCTTACAACGTTTTTTGCAGGTAGGTACTATTCCATCTACAACGAACGCCCTTCAAAAATTCAACTTCTTTCCGTACCTTGCGTTTTTTCAAAAAAAACCTCGTTCTCTCCGATTTCGCTGAAATTTTGAATATATTTGTAATTAACCGTGCTGAATACTGAAACTGTCAGATTTGAGCTACAGAGCAGTTTTTGGACAGAAAATCTATAAATAGCAGCTGGGATTTGAGATCTCAACGGCTACTTTAAATTTTTCGACCAAACAAGGTTCTTTACCCAAAATCTGACACGTTTATTATATTCAGCATGGTCAATTACATATATAATCAAAATTTGAACGAAATCGAACGCCCTTCAAAGATTCTCAAAAATTCAATTTTTTTTTCCATATCTACCCCTTGCGTTTTTTGAAAAAAATCTCGATTTTGAATATATTTGTAATTGACCGTGCTTCACCATGCTGAATACGACAAAACTATCAAATTTGAGCTAAAAAGTAGTTTTTGGATAAAAAATCTATAAATAGCAGCTAAGATTCAAGATTCCAACTGCTACTTTAATTTTTTTTTGGCCAAACAAGGTCGTTTGTGCAAAATCTGACAGTTCCATCGTAATCTGCATCTTCAATTACATATGTATATGTACATATATCCAAAATTTGGCCAAAATCGAACGTACTTCAGAAATTGTGTCAAACCTGTCATTTTTACAGTAAAAATTTGACATCTGGAGAATACATTAATTAATTTATTTTTGTTTTGAATTTACTAACAGGTCAGCTATACCTATACATAGAATAGTACAAACTTGTCGTTTTATCGCCCATTTCGACACCCTTTAAGAGTGAAGACATCTCTGACACCTGTCATCAAGTTGTACAACAATCACAAAATATACACCTGATAAGTGATGTTATTTGCTGGTTATTTTGAAAGAAAAACACTGTTACAACTATTAACGATATATAAACGTTTTAATCCCTTCTATTACACACAAGTGACAGTTACAAGTTACTATAGCTACGTTTCGTTACATTTAGTTTTCTAACTTTAACAATAAGATTACCAAAAAATACTGAAGATACTGACAGATAAACTATTACCACTTGATGAATTTTTGATTCACTTTTTTTCAGTTTCTTATGAAAACTTTTTTACACCAGATGATCACGAGTTTTCTCATTGTAGGTACTTACTATTGGCTACGTCGTTGGTTATAGCTCTCAGCAAACCATGTAGTTATTATTGTTGCTTGTTCTCATGAAAAAATTGTTATACATACTTCAATTTTTCTTTTATGCCACAGTTGTGTAACAAACACTACTAATGCTAGCAAGTACTGCATTTCACTCCAGAAAAAAAAATATCCGGCGGAAGAAATGAATAAAAGAGCTTGAATAACAGAAATTGCGAAAAGAAGATAATATTTAGATGAGAAAATCTCCAATTTAGTTGCAAACATTTGCCAAATTTATTGGATTAAACGGAAAATATGCTCAGTGACATTAGAAGTGTTACGCCCCAGAAGGAGTAATTTCTTCAACTTGACTTTTTTGGCATCAAAATGACTATATTTAAAGCATGCTATGATCAGAACGTCAAAACTTTTTATCATTGATACTTTTTTCCAAAAAAAAATATTCTCTTACTCTTCTGCGAAGAGATTCATGTCCATGAGAGCTGACTAATATAGAAAAGTTTAGTATTTCGTGTCCGTCTACAAGTGTTAAGCTTAACAAAATGCCTAGAGTTCGAATACGTCAAAATCATCACCGTGTTAGTGACTTTGACAGAGGTAGAATTGATGCCTATCGAGATGTTGGTTTGGACAAGAATGTAGACCTGTTCGAGCCTTTGCATTGTTTTCCACATCCTCCACAAATCAACGAAGTTCAAGTTGCTTGGGACGAGGTGCCACAAGCAGATATCGGCCATCTTATTTTGTGGAAAAACAAACACGTTATTATTATTTTTTCGGGTTACATATTAATAACATTTCTTGCAAATGTTATCGTTTCATTTCTGGTGTATTGCATAAAGTTAACCAAATGATTTGTTCTGGGTGTAACACTTCTAATGTCACTGAGTATATAAACAAAATTTACAATGAAGAAATAACTCTCCATCGTATTCATAACTGAATTATACCCTACAGGGAGATCCATCTTCTCTTTCTACGTATGTACATATGTATATGTATGTATAATCGTATGTTCACCCAATCCCAGTTGTAAACTTAACAAAACAAAAGTGAAAGGAACCATCTGTATAAAACGAAAAAAGAATTAAATCCCGATAAGGTATTAAGCCGTGAATTAAAATAGAATCACACCACAAAGAGTTATTACCGTGGAGACGCAGTTTTATGGCTTTAATAAAAAGTTCTTTGCTTCAGAAACATTTTTATCGTATTCTTTCTTTTCCAAAAATAAAACCTTAACGAATCGTCAGTTAATGACAGTCATAAAACATTCCGTATCTTGTAAAATTATTTATTGATTTACAACAATTATTTCCACGTGATTAAAGTCGAAACATTCAGTTAGACGCAAAAACTAATTTCGTTAAATAGACTGTTGCTTGGTTCCTTAACAAAAGCGAAACTTGATTTGGGAGCTGGAATCTATCACATTCCCGATATTCGACAAATCATCAGCCGACCCCATGGGGAAAGGACCAGTCAGGGACACGTGCTAGTAATTTATTATATGCTTTCTTGCGTAAAATACTACCATGAAGTAAGCGGAAATAACCATAAGGAAAGCCGCAATTTCGTAAACGAAAACATCAATCGCTACTAAAGCCGGTAAAATCGAAATAATGAGAGCAATAATCTTCAATAAATGTCGAGGAAATTAAAAAATATGGTGGAAGCGTGTAGGTGAAGTATAATTTTTTTCCCCTGGTATTGGTAACTTCGTTATTGTCTGCAGTACAGAATTGGGGGAATTTCAATAGAATATCAATTAAAGGTGATATTATACTATGGTAGCGAAAATGAAAATAGGAAAGTGGATTTCGAAAGTGATATAAAATTGGTACTGTCATGGTCGTGTGTTACCAATGAAAAAGCATAACCTTCACTAGAATTTCATGAGAAGGCTGTGCGCCGATTTGTTTATAGTAATTTTCCATAGATGACTAATAGGTTGTGATGGCAGATGGTGGTGTCAATTCATGTCCATACCTATCACTGTTAAGTTTAATTTTTTATAACAATTTCTGTAATTGATATCCTAAACTAATCCTGAACTAAAAAAACTAGCAACTAACTGGGAGTATCAACACAAGGTCTTATGACTACAAATATTTGGGCATAGCTTTGGAATTTGCCATTTCAACGTAAACATAATTAACAGAAGACCTAAACGTTAAAGGAATTGTTTCATACTATGACATCCTGTGGGCTAAAGACTGGACTATTTCTAAATTCCCCACTTGCTTCCACACGAAGAGTCCTGTCTGATTTCCCACATATCCAATATAGACCGATTCTTATCAGAATTGGTATCAGAATTCTATTGATCTCCTCTTTCCCGCAACCATGTTTGAACTTCAACTAAAGAAACTGGCCAATCTTCACCAACAACTTGGAGAAAACCCACCAATAGTAACAAATAAAGCCATATCGAGCTATACCTAAACGCATTTGTTCAAACCAAAAAAAAAATTAAAGACCTCTCTAGTAGTCATTGACCTTACTACCACTTATGACACAGTATGTCGAGATGAAGTCATATACAGACAAGCTACTTGGAATAATCCCCCACAGAAGAACAACACAGTTCATAAACAGTATCCTTACAGATGGGTTGTCCTCGGAAACGTAATAAACCTTAGCAGAAAACTATGTATAAAACGTATTGCCCTAGGGTGCAACTAACTAATTCCAGAAAGTTTGGATATGCAGATGATGGGTGCTATAGTTATAAAACAAAAATCAATGGAGGAATTGGAATCAACATTAACGGCTGATTTGGCACAGCTAAGAAATGACTTTCATAGAGAAGGAGATTACAACCTAACGTGGCCAAAACTAAACTGGCTTGTTCGCAGCCTAACCACAAAATTACGTGTTACCCTAGATTGCACTACATCATAGAAAAAATCATCTACGGAGAACAGCTGATAAAATTAGGACCAGTAAGAATATGTTACAAAGTCTATACTCCACCACAGCAGAAACCTATGCTTCAATTCTTCGTAGCTCTGCTTTGTGCTTGGTCTAATTGGCTGCACAATATTGCGCACCAGTATAGCTGAATAGCCCTCATGCAAAAATGTTTTACTAGGTACCAACTCAACAATACTGTGCATATGATTTCTGGTACTATGAGATCGGCTGGCACATCACCGATCGGAGACAAACACATGTAGAGATGAGAGTTAATTGAAATCCTAACCTCCCAATTCACAATTACATCGCCAACCTATGGAGAAGAAGACATTGTTGTACAGTGACCTGTCAACAGGCCTACTAACATTTTGACGGTTTTCCTGTCTTTATCTAGTAGGTCTCTAGGGAATGCAGGCTTCTGTTCTTTTAGGAACTCCTTTGCCTGTCTTTGCCCAGGTGATCTTTGCCACCAATCCCTGGACCTATTGTGTATCCATTCGTTGATGGATTTTCTGATTTGTGATTTGGTGGTGCCGAAGGATGGGCCAGGCCCGATGAATTGCCTCGACGAACCTTGTCTGGCCAGATCGTCTGCCGCCTCATTTCCCTTCACGCCCTCGTGGCTGGGAACCCAGGCCAGAATTAGTTTCCTTTGGGAACCCATCTCGTTTAGAGCATTAACGCAGTCCCAAACCAGTTTGAAGTCAACACTTACTGAATTAATCGCTTTAAGTGTTGCTTGGCTGTCCGAGAAGATAGCGACGCTTTTCCCGAACTCGGTCCATCTTTCCACTTCTCTAACGCAATGGTGGATTGCTGCTACCTCAGCTTGAAAGACCGTTGTGTCCTTGATGAAGCTTCTCGAGAGAGCCTTCCTAGGCTTTCCTCCTATATACCGGCTCCTACGCCATGTTCGGTTTTGGAGCCGTCTGTATACCAGTTCGAGTCCGCTCTTATCGGATAGCCCTCTCCCAGTCCTTCTTGTCTGGAATTATAACCTGTGGTAGGTGTGCACACGCTAGGTAGTGGGCGAGCCTAGATTTCTAGCCACTTATTATAGCATACAACCAACTAGTCCAAGAGCTTTGAAAAACTGCAACAACTATTATGGACGAACGGAGAAAGTATTTCTTCTTGGTGTATGACGTCTTTGCGAGATGATTGGCACAGATTTCTGTGACAAGGTGATAATGCCCTGTAAGAGAACCTGTGAGGAAACAAAGTCTGTTTTTGCGTAGTTTGGCGTTTGCTCTTTACTTATTTAAATCTTGGAATGTCTCAAACTGGAAAGATTCTCCTAGAGGGATGTTCTGAGCTGCTGCTCCCTATGTTTGTCTTCCTTTTTTCTGAGTGCTCATCCCACGAATGATGCTAATAGATTAGCTGTCTCATTGGCGCTGATTCCAGTGTGTCCTAGCCAGCCTATTGTTGGCGCTGCACTTTGGCTGGCTGTCTTTGCGCATCTACTTGCTTTATCTGTGTTTAGGACTGAAGAAGCTTTGAACAAGCTAAAGATCTGCTACGAATTTCGTGACCCCAGGCAAATTATGGGATGTAAAAGAATGGGCAGAGCCTAAGGGCCAAGTGCGACTATGGTAGAGAATTCATGAAATTCTTGTATAGGTTATACTTCGAATTAAAACCCCACGTGACCTCTGACGTAAGAAAATGTAAATATTATGTTGGTAACGAAATAAATATTCTTCATTTTTTCAAACAGAAAGTCGCAAAATAATATAAATAGAATAAACATGAAAATTCTCTAGGAATTTTATTTATAGCCATTACCATGCTGTTAAATGGGTTGCATATCTAACTTGGTGTCATATGGCACAGTACCGGTTTTATAGATCTGGCACAAACGTAAAAATGAACACTTTTGAATAAAAGAATTATAAAGATGCACTTTTTCTATTAACCGGTCTACTTTATAGGAGTGGAGCTTATAAAGGATGTTTATGTAAGAGCAAATCTTCCTTTTTCTCTTCTTCTTTATTTACTAGTCTACCGTAATCTATTTTTATGGCTAATAACTTTGTATACTTATTTAATCGTTAAAGTACATATATATGCTGGTGAAATATACTTTATATTAGATATAAATGAATTTATTGTTTATTTCTACGTAAGTCTATATATGTGCGTTACTATTTTAATTATTACTAACGTAAAAATAATTTTTACGACTTCAATAAAACACTTGCAGCGCATACGAGCAAATATTGTTGCATTCGATTATAAGAACTAATATTGCTACAGCACTTTTTTCTGATGGTGATTGACGTAAATTTTACGTTTACTTTGCGCCTACAGTAGGGGATAATGTTTGACTACACGTCAATGGCGACCTCTGAAGGTGGTGCGCGAATTAAACGAAGAGATTATCATAACATCCCTTTCTCGTGTTATTCTTTGGTACTCTTTGCATTTCGATTACTTCAACATATCTTTGTGAAAACTGAAATTATCATGATTTAAGGTTTTCGTATATAACATTGAAGATTTTCTATACGACTTCATCAGAGAAAATACTAGTTTTGCAATTGTCTATTTACTTATGTAGTTCGTAACGTGTTCGTATTCATCTGAATCTAATATTCATTAAAATGAACTTGTTTACTTTATACATTCTACACCGCTTAATGTCGTATATTAATGAGACATCGGCATACGAATAAGCAAAAAATAGCAACCTCCTATTCGGAATATCGAACTAATTTAAAACTCGTGTTTATAGTTTTGTTTATATATCTATATCCTTTTCTAAACACGTGCAACTATCAAGGTTATATACATAGATAAAGTAACGTAAAATGGCAACTCAATGTTAAAAAACGAGCCTGAAAGAACCCTCTGGTATTTCCTCGGAAACTAAACGTGTCACTGACCAGCAAGGTTTTATTTATTTTTTTTAAGTAAATAATCGAAGTTAAATGCCTTTATGCAAGAAAGTATGCATAAAGGTTGACAATAATTACCAAACAATATATATGTTCTTATTTTATTACAATAACGTATTACATTGAGATAATAACAAATTCACTGACAAAAAAAAATGCAAGATATTACTTTGCTTACTATTTTGTTTCTAAATGTACACTAAACTAAATCGAATTAAAAGAAAAGTAATATAAACCCAAACAAAAAAGAATCTAATGAAAATCCGGTAGATTCAATAAAGATCACAAACAAATCGCCATAAACACACTCGCACTTTCGACAAACTTTGCTAAAAGAAGATTGTAAAACACATGTTCGCTTTCAGAAACTATAAACACAGGAACTACAGGTAAATCCGAAAACTACTTTTCCAACTACGCCCTTGTGCTGCCATCTAGTATTTCATCGGAAACTAACCTACATTCGATTTCAAATAGTCCCTATAAAGATCGCACCCCGTGGTTATATATTTATTCAGTAGCATTCTAGATACATACCTACGTTTTAATGGAAGATGATTTGCTAACTTTTAAGTAAATTTGCTCCTTTTTTATGCAAAATAGTGATGGACTTTCGAACGGTTTTGTTCTCAGTCAAAGATATATGCATGTACAGTGACGTTCAAAATTAAAATCACCAAGTTAAAAACATAACGTATATATAAATAAAAATATTATCTATATTCCCGTCTTTGACTGGTTTTGTGTTGTTTAGTAATCTGTGACGTCTAATCAAAATATCCGCTTCTATTAGAGACGACTACAGTTGGAAGCAATTTTAATGTACAATGGAAGCAAGAAAGATTGAAGTGTGTCAATATTAGGGTTCACATGGTGAATCGAACTATACATAGGCCACACATAGGCGTAGGAATAATCAACATAACCTATAACATAAATATAAACAGAAAAATGACAGATTAATACACTACTTGACAGGAAATTCAAACTCATTATGGGAAGATAGTTTTGCTAAAATTAGAAACAAATATAGAACCAGCACACTTCTCTAAGGTCTCTAAGGTTTAAGCCAAGGTTGGGCCATTTGGTCCTTTAACTTTCTTATCTCTTATGGTATTCGTGGTCTAAGCCCGCTGCGAGTGGGTAAATGGGGTTCCGGGTCTGACAATGTGGGAGCATACTTCAATCTTTGTTGCTCACACAGAATTATAATAAAAACAGGGACGTTTCTTGTGGCGCCACCTATATCTGGCTAAAGGCGTTCGAATGTTATCCACTTCTAGTAAAAATTTCATGAAAGTTGGTTTATTGGAAGCGGAGTTATAGCGTCCGAAATGTCAGTGGTACAAAAATGAACATCGAAAAAATGACCAAAATTAAGTTTTGTTTTAACCTCAAGAAAAACGTTTACCGAAGCATTTCAATTGATGCAACAAGTTTATGGTGATGATTGTTTATGCTGCAGCAGAGTTGGTGAGTGGTATACGCGCTTTAAAAGCGGTCGTGATGTCGTCAATGACGACTCCCATCTCGGCCAGTCGAAATTCGTGATTACGCCATAAAGCATCGAAAAAGTACGTGATTTTCTCAACATTCAGGTAAACTCATCATTGCGATTTATGGAAATAGAATTGCAAATGTCCCTTTGGACATTCGCAAAATTCTATCGAATCTTTATTCGATCTATGGCATTTTGACCGTCCATTTGAGCTATCGGAAGGTGTGTGCTCACTTTTTGTCGCACAAGTTAACTGACGACAAAAATTTCTCAGAATTTAACATTTCAAGGACATCGTTAAACAGGCCAAAGAGGAGGAAAACTTCCGTTACAATATTGTTGCTGGTGACAAAACGTGGTGCTTCTAATACGATTCCGAATCAAAGCGTCAAAGTTCCGAAGGGAGGACTAAAAAATCTCGGTTTAAGAAGTGAAAAATGTAAAGTTAACGCACCATTTTATTTTGGTGTTTTGAACATTTACCAGATTAACATCTTATTGATGGTCCCGAACCTGAAGACGTCGTCCAGGCTTCAGCGCCTATTCGCAGACTACCGTGAAAAATTTTATAAATGTTTAAATGGCGAGGAATCAGTTTCGGATGACAAAGCTGAAGACTTTTCATATTGGCCCTAACTAAAAAGCAAGAAAAGTAGTTTTTTTGGTTAACAAATTTTGGAAAACTTATTAATTCCAAAGTTTGAACTGAGGCTTCTTTGACAATAGAAATATTTATTGGTAACCTACAGCAACAATGAACAGAGTTTAAAGCACACTCTGACCATAACTTACCTTATCTACTTCAAGTGCCAAATGTGGTTGTCAAAAGTTGTCAAGTTATAATTCGTAAGGTAATTTAACCTCAAAACTTTTCAACGTGCAACTAAAGTACCCTACGAAACATGCTTGATTGGTCACAATATTGGCGCATATGGATCATTTGATCTATGGTATATATGGATATGGCAGATATGTTGGCTACTGTTGGCGTCGTCTTCTTTTTTTTTATTTTTTTATAAATAAAAATCAATTTAGCCATACATGTAAAGAGCTATAAAAAGTACTTAGTTGGATATCATTTTTGTCATTCAGCAATCCCACTATTACAGATCTTCAAGTCTTGGTACTAGGCTTACATAATGGTCTTGGTCAAAACCCACTTAGTGCTTGGCTTTTGCCATAATACCATCACCTTCAGCCTAGAAATTAGGTTCTTTGCAGAATTTAACTGTGAGACTGCTACATGAGACAACGTACGGTAAGATAATACTAGTAGTAAATCTCCACAAAAGTTTGACCTATAGCGCAAACAACCAAAAACATCCTCCCTAGATCAGTTCCAAACAAACGTCATCCAGGTACTACCGAAAATCATACTCCAAATAGTCTAGGGCCAGCTTTTGAGTTCAGGGTATTGGCAATGGCGCTATGATGACTTAATTGATTCACTGCTTTATAGTGGCTGTGGTATACTTAGGCAATAAATCTTCTTCAAGTCGGTGCCGAACAAACTCAACCCATCATTCTCTAAGATTTTAACCTTGGCCCAATCCTCTCATGTATCCACTTCTTATTTGGCCAAACCCGTTTGGGGCGTTTCTGCCCCTTACTCTGGTTCAGATTATTCTTATGTCAATGGAATAAAGTTTTCTTCGAATGGCTAAGTTGCAAATGTAAACATCCGACATTTTTCCAGTATTTGCAACTAGTATGCAAAACTTTCGGACCACAACCTACCAACTATAACATGCTTGGACATATTTAAAGTTAGAAAACAATAAAGCAATAAAAAGCTCTGAAATCAAAGCAAGACTAAGCCAGAATATCAACTTGAAAACCCACCAAATATAAAACTCCAAAAGATATTTCAAAAATTCCATTTACAGTCATACAGAGCCCAAAACCTTTTCATCCTAAAAAGTACTAAATTCACCGAATTCCAATCAATCTACATCCTAAAAAATCACAACCAAAATATTCACATTCTCTCAGTAAATAGAGATTAAATACAGATTAACCTTCATTCAGATTTTATCTCCTTCTAATTTTCTGCAGTTTTATTTATTGATTACAATCTTCGTGCTCGTGGTACACCTGCGTTTTATTAATGATATTCGGACGAACCTGTTCGTTTGTGGAATTTTTAACGAATCAGTGCTGCTTTTACATTCATAATAAACACCCACGCAAGAAATTGCCGACCCTCTTCAGCTCGTATTTTCTCGCTGCTGTAGCTGTCTGACTTCTCCCTTTTATGAAAAATATATTACATTCTTTGTGATAATATACGCAATTTAGAACATGTCTTTTCAAAAGGTATGAATGGTAAAAAGCTTTTCCAAAAATAATTTCTTGAGCTTTATGATTGTTATTACGAAATTTAAATGATTCTTTTTTTTATTATATAACCTATACTAATAAACAACAAAGTTTATTAATATTTCTTTTTGTGTAACAATTCTCTTTACAACACTTTAGACGACCTTGCTTGACCGTTATTACCACTATACATCATATTACACACCATCTCTTAAAACTGGATATACCTAATCCTCTCACAATTATCACAATTATAGATGTACGACTTGCCCTTCAATCGTCACTAAAATATTCCATTAAAACCAATCTCCCAATTATAATGATGTAGGTATATTAACCTATAGTAGGGATATAAACCTTCTTTAAAAATCATATTTCGCAATTAATAAAAAATCAATCTGTCATTCGATCTGTCGTAAACTGTAGGAGAACATAAAAACTACCACAAAATATCGGATAGCGATTTTACCAGAGACGGTAAAAATTACGGTTGTTTATGTTCGTGGACAAGTTCCGGTTTGTTACAATCCCCTTTTATTCGTTTCGTCGTAAAACTTTTAGTATTGTTGCTGATCTTCAGCTTAAAATATCAGAGCAATAAACCTAAAAAAGGAGAGTAGTTGTGTATTCGTATATATCATTTTTTCCTACAAAATAATAAATGCAATTAATTTTGAGCAGGCTTCAGTTTGATTAGGCCAACGACCTGACGTACGCTTCCATGGCTGTCTGCGTTTAATTACCTGATAATTTTATATAAAACAAAGAAAACGATGCAAAGATTTTGTTATATTTCTAAAATGATAATTAAAATATGTCAGTTTAATTAATTAATAAACGGTTACTTATAAGCGACGCAGAATACTTTCAACTTTGTATTTCTTTTTATATTCATACCGTGACTAGTTCCTTCACTCATGCCAAAATTAAAACGTGAATTTTCCACTTGTCGAAAGACATCGAAGGTTATCGTCTCTATTCTACATAAACTAAAGGTTAATTATATACAAAAATTTGATAAAATACTATTACAAAAACTGTTAAATAAATGGCGCAGGTGTGTAGATTACTTGTCATTCCAATCTCAAATACTCATTTTTTATTTTCCGTATCTAATTCTATAAACATAGCTTTTTACTATATAAATTAAAATAATTTGTGATCATTACAAAAAATTCTTTAATTCAAGATCTGTTTTGTCACCTCACTTTTTATCTGAAACGTTTTCTCGGGGTTTCGACGTCTATTGGAGGAGATGGAGTTGGCTTTTTCTAAGTGGTATAGTTGCTGTTACCAGATAATGTGTTGTAGACCATCTGGCCAGGTGCGATACCAACTGATGTGCTCATCGTCGTCGTTGTCAACTACATTAAGCTTTTATTTTTTTGAGATCTGTGCTACGAAAACCGCGCCAACCCCTCTCGATTGCTTTATGAAAGCCATGCCAACTCCTCCCTAGAGCCTCACTAAAACCGTTCGACCCCCCCTCTAGAGCCTCACTAAAACCGTACCAACCCCTCCCTAGAGCGTCACTAAAACCGTACCAACCTCTCGCGATTGCTTTACGAAAACCGCACCAACCCCTCCCGACTGATTTACGAAAACCGCACCAACCCCTTCCGGTTGCCTTACAAAAACCATACCAACCCCTACGTATTGCCCAAAAAAAACCATACCAACCCCTCCCTATTGCTCTAAGAAAAGCATGCCAACCCCTCTCTATTGCCGTAAGAAAACCTTGCCAACCCCTCCAATTAGCCCAACCAAATCCATCCTAACCCCTCTCTATTGCACTAAGAAAACCTTGCCAACCCCTCCTATTAGCCCAACCAAATCCATCCCAACACACTCCCTAAATTCCCACCAAAACGGTGCCAACCCCTCCCTAGAACCACGCCAAAAACGTACCAACCCCCACCTAAACCAAGTTTCAAGGTGGTATGGTACTTGTTGGTCCAAAACTGTGTATAATAGCTGGCTTCCTCTGTATTTCGTCTGCTGACCGCGTTCGGATGTGTGTCGCCTATGTGATCGGATGAGACGTTGCTGTTTTCTTGTTGTTGCTGTTTGTTTGGAAACGTGTTGCGGTTACAATTGTGTCGTGATTGGCCAAAGGGTTTCGAACGAAAAGTGCTTCTTATGCAACGGAAAGAGTGTTTTGTTGGAGTGGAAGATCAGGGGCTGCCACAAAAATTGTCTTTTCTAGTACGTATTTTGTTTGTTTCAGATAAATATGGTGAGAGTGGACAAGAAAGTTTCTGAACAATGGTGAGAATTTTCATCATCTGATTGCTGATTCTATACTATATGGAGGTTGTTCACTTCATCTTGACACTCAATAATATGCCTGAAACTTTTGTAATTTCCTTGTTAGACTGGATTCGTTTGGGTTGGTTTATCACTAGCTGATGGCCAATAGATGGCCAACTTTGAAATATTCTTCATTTTATATGTAGACATGTTATGTAAGCTTTCCATGATTTCGTCGGTACATGTTAAATAATTAACCGACGTTGTCGCCAGACTAAAAAATATTTATTTAAAACATTAATCTACATAATTATTATAATGGTATGTCACTCCAGAAAACACAGGATTAAACAACGTAAGTCAGTATAACAAGGTAGTATTAAAGTAAAAAAACACATTTTTACAAAAAAAAACATTTACATTGTGTGGATTTGGAATATGGTGAACCAACACTCGCTGACAGCGGCATGCCCTGAATGTAATTACAAGGGATTCTTTCCTCCGAATTTTAAAAACGTGAAACGTACATGAAGCAAGTGAAAGAATGGTTTTGCGTTTGAAGAGAGTTTTGGCACATAAATAAACATGTTTTGCAGGAAATTACTCATAAAAACTCACAAACTGAGGTCATATAAAACTGTAGGAATTCTTGTGTACTTAATATTGCTGCAGGTAATGTAGGTCAATATTATTAAGTTAAAATGGCTTTCCTATATAAATAATTATTTTCATCTCGTCTAATAACCGTTCAAGTATAATTTGTGAAAATAAAATACTGTCGCAATTAGAACGATGATATTAGGAAGAGAAAATCCAGTGCTAGCGCGACAGGGGATAAAGATATTGTCCTTATATTCATTGGAGTGTATTCTTTCATCTCCTGAACACATCTCACATTTTCCCTCATGCTTGAACGTATAGAATTTTTATTAGATTTCTCCCACTAGATCTGTTCTTTCGTATTATTGAAGTAATCTGCGGAAAATTGGTTTTCGTCAAAGAACGTGTTGCTATATTAACAATTGAATCTACCATATACAATATGCAGGTCGTTTTTATAAACGGTTTGTTAGGAGTCTGAAGTGCTTTTCTTGGTCGACTAGAAATGGAAGGGACTTCAACTGTAAGCGCACGGGTAACAAATAGTATTCGGGCTAGGAATTGATTTTTCGGTATAACTTCTGAATTGCGACCATAATACTGTTTTACTATAAATATTTTTTCTTCGGGCGTATAATACTCCATTTTAATAATAGTGACTGAGCGCAATCAAAATTTACCACCCGCTATAAAACTCTAATATTCAGCGAGCGTCTTGTTGAAAACAAACCAAAGTGAATCAAACCTGAACTTATTCACTTGAAATGAATTACCCATGTTCAGCGATTCGTTCCCTTCACTTCACAATAGTACGGAATGAGGGATTCGTTGAATTGAGTGAAACTGAAAAGATCGATGTGACGATAGCATTTTCTAGTATGTAGGTAGTTAGGCAATGGTAAAGAACAGTAATGCACTTGCGGTTAGACAGCGATATCATACAACACCCAATTGTCCAGAAGAATAGCATGCGTATTTATTGACTTTGTTCACAAATAGAAATCATATTTTCAACCTTCCTTTATTCAGATAAAGAGGATCATCACATTAAAACTTAGGTCTTGGTAGATATAGAGCAGCAAAATGATACTCGGTGGGGAAACTGATCATAGAGAGAAGAAATGGCTGCTCTACCACTGCGATCACCGAGCTTGGACTTTAAATTAAATTTTCCGTCGACCGTGTATTAACATCCGTTATTAACGTTCTCAAAATCAGTGAAAATCATACATTAATGACAACAAAGATGATTGTGACTTGTGCATGTATTGTGGAGCGGAGGACACGGTCGAGCACACAATTTTTGAGTGCGCACGCTGGGTGGAACAGCGCCGAAGACTTCATCAGGATATAGGAGGCGTAGTAACTCCGGAGAACATGGTGCCGTTGATGATGGATAGCCCAATAAAATGGGAAAGTATACATAGGGCAATAAGTAACATAATGGCGAGGAAGGAGGCTGATGAGCTAGCGCGACAGGCGAGGGAGAGGCGTCCCCCGTGTTAAAATTCGAAATTGGGAAATGAGCTAAGAAGTGAGATTGTAGGAGGCCGCCGGTAGCATCTGATGTTATATCTGCGATAGTTCCAGATGCTACAGAGGGCGTGGAGGGGTTTTAGTGGGTAGGCTGCTTGCAGAGAGTCCCACACTTACAGGACGCGATAGAACCTAAGCGCCTGTAGTGCGTAATGCATTTCCCCTGACAAAAAAAAAAAAAAAAAAAAAAAAATGACCCTTATTAATGCATATTGATGGTTTCCATGGTAACCAAGGAAATCAACAAAATCAAACGTCAAACTAAAACGCTGTTCGCTGTCATTATTAGTGTTTTGTGTTTATAATTGTTAAATTTGGTGGTGATTAGCGTTGAATTCTTCCAATCAATGTAAGTGGATAAAAATTTTACATTAACTCTGCCGGAAGTGGCAGAAAGTGCTAATTCAACATCATTAAGTTTACTACCGGAAAAGAGCAAAAGTCTGTATGAAAAAACGTATGCCGAATTTATATCTTGGTGCAATGAGAAACAAGAAGTGCAAGAAGTGCAAGAAAGTAAAACGAAAAAGTTCCTAACCTATTTACGAAAAGAAATTGCACCATCACCAACCGATGAAAAGCGTGCATCTTGTGAATTTGTTGTGAATGTTCAGCCCCCTCCAAAGTTTAGAGGATTTTAATTCTTTTTGTGAATATCACTGGAATTACAACTGATATCAATCTATTTTTCATATATTTACATAATTTGAAGTGAATTTGGAGCAATTCTCGTGGGAGCTGGACCATCAGTTCGGCGAAATATGCAGCGAAAAATGTTTAAAGCTGTTTCATTTAAAGCTACATTTGTCGCTTGCTGGTGATTCCGTGTAAGGTTAGTTTACGCTTACGCATCGCCATTTATTATATTGATAAAGATCAATATCTCGTTTAAATTGTATCATAACTATAAGCACAAGACTAATAAAGCTAAGACTTTGGCAGGCTGAACGTATTTCTAATTGGCAAAACTCTCGAAAAGTGTATTCGGGACAATTTCGTAAAAAAATTCAAGATCATTCTCCCTACCATATTTATAATATGCTTTTTGTACATACATACAGTAAACTCCGGTTCTAACGGAGGTATGTTATATCCGAGAGTAGGTATGTACGTTAAAAAAGAAATAAAGCAAATAATGACTTATCGTTTTCGTCCACACATAAGTACAATTGCTCTCTTTGAATGTCTAATAAAAAGATATCTATCATTGCAGAAACCAAAGAGTAATATATTTTCAAGAACATGTAATTACATTAATGGTGATGCATGCCATATACATTGACGTAATTTCTTCATTCGATGCCCCCAATGTGCTGCCAAAACTTACCTTTGATGACTGGCTAGAGTTCCTACAAAGAGTTAAAGAAAAATGTACGTAATATACACCATTTTGTTTTAATTTCTATAAAACAAATATATAAATAAAAATTATACTGAAAATATAATTTTAAAATATTTGTCTTAACTCTGTTTGATAGCGCCATCTATCAACAAATAGCAACATCATAGTATACAAGTACCTATTCAATATAGAAAATGACAGCTCCCCAACGCGAAGTAGTAGTTACATATGTAGATCCCTAGATGTCGCATCTTGTAATGCTTCTTTATTAAAACAAATTAATACATATTTCAGTTTTTTTTTAAGTAATATCTGCAGAAATAATATAATATAGAACTTAGTGATATCGATACAACCCCACTACGAGTACTGTCGCTGAAAGGTGTCTAAAAATTCATGCTTTCCATGATTAATAACTGCAAATAATCATGATCTCTGAGCAATAGAGGTTTTACAAGTGAATGACGCAAAGTGCAAAAATACACCAAAGATATGTATATAAAATTCTTCAAGTATTCTTCAAGATATTGCGTATTAGAGAGAAAATTACTGATTTTCGGCAAAAACAGAATTCCAAGCGTAGCCAAGTGTGATTTCTAATGTACTTACTTGTTAGTAAGAGTTAGCAATAGTTATGGACTCTATTCGGTGTATTTTGGAAATATTAAATTACAAAGTTGCATTCGCAACCTACAAGCCAAATTTGATTAAAAGTATGTATGTAGTTTTACGATGATATCTAAAAATAACAACGTGTAATATTGATTGTTGCATAATATCCAAAGTGCTAGCATCCGTAATAAAGGACCTAATTGAATTGGTTCAAAGAATCTCTATAACATTTCCTTAAAAAATATTATTAAAAAAAATTAAATAACTTTCAGTGGACACAAGACAGACATTCAATATGAACTCAATTAAAAGAATATCGATTTAAGTTGTATTCTGAATTTTGAACGATCTTCTACAGGTAGAAATAAAGCGCAAAGCTTCAAAATCCACGATTGTCTTCGAAACTATCCCAATCTTTATTGAAAACCTCCTGAAAGCAACTAAAGAACAAGGATGCTGAATGCAAAGCCAAAGAAAAAATGCACAGAAAAAGAAATAATGCTATTAGGGTTATACCACAAGCAAAGTATACTTGGAAGCATAAAACCGAAATGGCAAGAATTCTCAAAAAAGTTTAGTTCTTTGTAGTGTACACTTTATCACGTTCAGCATTTGTTCACCATTCAAGCTTTTGAGGAAAGTATGATGAATGCGAATGACAATCGTGTCCAAATAGTTATACATATATCTATAATGTAAGTTCCTCTAATGGTTGTAATCCAAACGAAAGTTGGCCAATTGAAGTGGTGGGTAGTCAATAGTGATCAATAAATAGCCAGTCGTTTCCACTGGTTTTTCAAGCTTACTTGCCATTTTGGGGTAGCAACTTTGAAGACCGATCTGCTTGATGTTAAGATACTGTGCCTTGTAGCCCTATGGTTATAAACTAAACCGCCCAACCCTTGCTACTGATGTGCATTCCTATTGGTTATTGTCGTGAGACTTTGCGAGATTTGTTATAAATGGTGTCACTGCTTAAACTTAAATTCTAATTATATTTATCTTGTCTGTAACATTCAGATCTTATTAACAAGATCCAAATACGTTTTTACAAAATTTCTACGTAAATAAACGAAACGGAAGTTCTAAAAAAAAATTGGGTCAAATTTAGAAAATTTTATAACGGGTGAAGTTCAATCTGGTTTCGAAAAGAACTCTGTCGGAATTGACACGATGCCAACGCTCTATTTTCCAAAAGTGAACTGGTTTAAGTCTCCTATGACGCAACCGAGAACTTTAAAGCTCACTGTACCGCCGATGATAGTCAGCGGATTTCATTCAACACGTTGCCATAATGAAGCCGGCAACAAACGACGCCCGACGATACTTTCTGTATATCTCTTCATAGTAAAGCCCCCACGGGTTAGTTATATAACCTGTTATATAAAATATCACTCACTATATACTGCAGTTTGTGGCCGTAAGCGCGCGCACAGCTATTACATTCACCGGCGAAGCGTAGTACTCGTACTCGCGGCTGTATTGTGATTGTGCCGTTTTTCTAACAACTGCGAATTCAGTGGAATCAGTAGTGCGTTTACGAGTTCCCTATGTTGACGTATATTTCTTCAGATAATTGTTTCTTCGCGCATCTCTAATGATGATAGAGTAGTTGCGTTGTTTTCTTTTCTTTTTTGTGGAAGCTCTGATAAGATAGGCAAGTTTTTTTTTAAATATATTTCCGCTTTTTTAGATCGTACCGGTAATTTCAATTTTTGGTAATTATAGAGGAAATCAAGGATATATTTGATTTAATCTTAAAGTAATTGATTTAAAAAATCTATCTGAAAAGTTGTCAATTTTACCGACAAAAATTTGTCAAAACTGTCAAACAAATATAACTTCTTCGATTTTTGAAGTTGATGGTGGCAACGAAACTTGTATATATTGTTTTTTTATATATTTAATTGCATATTATTACATACTATCCATTAATT
>SMLS01074479.1:0-24548 GCA_004785975.1 Popillia japonica
AAAAAAAATGGAGGAATGAGCTTCTTTTTATGCCACATATATTGGGTACACTGATCCAGGCGATTTTTGACCACCTCATTTGAAGTAAAGGTTACTGTCCAAAAAATTGTATAAAGACCACAACAAATAACAATAAGAAGGTGCCAGATCTAGAGAATATAGTGGCAGAATTTGTCCTATAAAAGCTGTAGACATTATTATAAACAACCCATTTCTCGTCCCCAGTGATGCGCTTAAAAAATTGATCATCAGGCTACACAATTTTTTCTGTGAGAACATGAGGAACCTATACATATGTCGAACTTTGAGGTTAAGCCTAAGCTAATTACAACCTTTTCACTCTTTATATTGGAAAAGGTACCAATCAAAAATTACTACGTGGAATCAGGCTTACTGTTTCACACGACTTAAAAAACTCAATGTCAAAAAAGAGCTTTACATTATTTGCGTGTTTTGTTCAAGTTCATTCAACCATACGTAGGATATTCCGAAGTTAAAATATCTTTAAGAAACGTTGTTGTTTATGACTTTCTAGGTCTTTGCCGTTTGTATAAGAAGCTTAAAACTGAGTGGTTTCGAATTCGACTGGAACACAACGTTTTATCACAGCTTTAAATATTCGTTGTCTCTATTGAGTATTGAAATAAAATTCTAAAATTTTCCACCAGCTTCGATGCACTGATCTTCCCTATCTTAAATGACATTAATACATAATTATAATTTTAATTTTAAATGTTAGAAACGACAGTTGTAAATTACTTATTTACAATTGCCTTAAAGCACCTACTTCCCTCACTTTAGTTGTAAAACGTGTAATGATGGAATTTATTTTTTGCTGATGCCTTACCCTGAAATTAAACATTTTAACCTTATTGGGATACGGTTTTTTACGCGAGCTTCTCCTCACAAAATACGAGAAAATGAGGCAGCCGTTTTAATAATTCAACGCAGTGCTGTCAAAACCGATTTTTCGTTTTATATTTTTTCCTGAATGGAAGTTGAAACGTTTATTTCTCTGACATTGACTCCCCCTAGCTGCTGCACAAGTTTTGTTTGATTAAAAAAATTCTGCATACAGTACGAGGCCTGTATTACTTCTAATATCTATGTATTAGTTGTGAGATTATTCAATTCAATTGAGTAGGGAGTATTGATCCGGTGACAGAATTAATAGAACTGGAGGTGTAACTAACTTTCTCTTAGAGTGTAACAAGTTGGTTATACAATTTACTAATTACAGAATCTAGTATTTCACTTATAATTAGAAAGTTGTCATATACGAACAGTTAGGTACATTTATATAAATAAATTATTATATAACGGAATCACTCGCTCTTCAGTTACCTTCCAAGGATTGAATTAAACCTTGTATAATAGATTAACTAATAGAAAGTAAGGAAATTTAATTCCACCTGCGCAATGCGCAGAGTAAGAGACACCCTGTATACGATAACTAAAAAAAATTGTCGAAATAATTTTCTCAACGCAAAGCTATTCTATCTACGATATTGCGTTCATTATCAGTGTATGTATATGTCATTGTTTTTGTTAATATGTTATCGGTTACTTAAAAAAAATGCAAACACGCTTAGCGGCCAACGTAACCGGATACTCCGGAAGCAAAAACGAACTATTGCAGGAACTGAAAATATTGGATAGCGTTCGTTTAAGCCATACATATATTAAGTGTGTGTATATAGATGGGTATGGAATAAATAGTCTTCTGGGCAAGAGAAATTTGTTTTATTACGTTATAGAGAGTCAAACATCGTAATGTACACAATGTACGAAAACATAATATTGTTGACCCACATTTTGTTATCGGGCATTCACTTTTCATTGTAACTGATAGCGTTTAATAATAATTTGTTGGTGGAAGCGTAATTTTTTTCAAGTATGTACACATACATGAATATGCTTACATACATTATGTATGCATATGCATGTGTCATTATTCGGAATATACATATTAGCAAATGTGGTCTCGTTGGTTTGTGTGTATTGTAAATAGATGAAATACGAACAACATACATTGCGTTAATTAAGTCTCCCGATTTGGTTGTCGCTTCATCTTATCGTAAAACTAAGATTGAAAAAAAAAACAGACACCAATCAATGACTTTGACAGGTAAACATCAAATTCCCTAAATCGTTCCATTTTTCCTAATTATTCCATAATTTAGTTTATAGTTCATTCACTCTATTATATCAAAGGAAGTAGGTTTGCAGAATAAATTTTTACTAAGTAAGTGGTAGTAAGTAGTTAGTTTACCCAATGGTAATGCTAATTCTACTAAATTGCGTAATCAACATTCTCAGTCACACTTCGTTGGTTAGACTATAAATGACAGCAAGTATGTATTTAGAGTAGCCAACTATACAATCTAAAAACTAATCGAATCATTTTCTTCAACAGGATATGTCAAAATTGATGTATCATTTTGAACTGTTCTGGGTTGGCCAAAACGTCCTGAAACGATTCAATTTTCCAGTTTTATATAACTTAATTGCCAAAATAAATAAACATCAATGTTAGTGTGATCTAATCAGGACACTTCACACAGATCACAATTACTCAGTGTTCCCAATCGAAAATTTTGGACTACATGAGTTTCATTTGGCCTATTTCACCTTGTATCAAAGGTTTAAATTTTCTGTGATTATTTTTAACGAAAAAGCCTGCCATGAAACAGTGTTGAAAAGATATTTAACATAGAGATTAGGCAATACCCAAATTTTCACTATGCAACAATTTTTAAAATGTTTATAACGAGGGCGTAGCACTCAAAAATTGCCGATGACGATTAGATTAGTAGGGATACTCGTTGGAGGACTTTCTGGTTGGTAGGAGCTATATTAAATGATCTGATTGACATATGCCATGACGGGAATGTGATATAAAATTAGTATATTATGACACTAGTGCATAATCAATCTTTTAAAGCACGAGTAACGAGTTTAACGCCACGACGCGAAGCGGAGTGGCTTTAACGTTACGAATGCTTTAAAAGCTAATTATGCACTGTGTCATACGATATTTTTTAGTATAAATGCAACAATAATTTTAACTAGAAGAAATCAAATCAATAATTTCAATACATTTTATCGAGTGAGATGTGTGTCTATATTATGTTATTTGGACATTTCACTTAATTATTAAACATCATTGTTGTATTAATAATGTCGATAGAAATTCAAAAACTAGCTGCTGAAGCTGAATTAAGTTTAATACCTGCAAAGTCCAAATAATAATTCAAATCAATAATCAATAATTCCAATGCATATTATCGAGTGACATGTACCTATATGTCATTTGACATTTCCCGACATTTCACTGGACTATTAGACGCTTGGTATTGGCTGTTACCAAGCAACCTTTATACGCACGCCGTGCGATAAAGGCCCGGTTATGCACGCTTATGGGTGTGTTTTGATTGGTTTATGATGCATGCATACTAAAAAAGAACATTGTAGAAAGATGATCAAGAGTTTATTCACTAGTAGTTCTTCAAACATGATTTGCTAAGAAAATTTTAAGTAACCTACTATTGGAAGTTCTGCTGAGCTAGCTCTCATAAAACATTCTCAAATCGTTTTGACTAAATTTGCGTATCGTGTTTTGAATATTATTTTGGTTTATGATAGATCAGGGACCATTTTATCCCAATCCAAAAAATGTGTAGGAAGTTTGTTGACAGCCAATTTACGCCTTTGTTTTCGGATGAATTGATAACAATCTTTGTTTAACATATACAGCATTTCTGAATTCTGCAATGAATTTTGGACACAATTCAAAATTCCTGATTGAGAGATCTAAAAATTTGACGTTCAATAAAATTTTGGAGGTTTCTGTGATGCAAATTTTAATATACATTATCTGTCAATCTAACAGTTATGATAGACAGCCAGGAACTATTTCACGGTGCAAGCAATTGGTAGGCCAGCTTTTTTCGACTGTGGCTTTACACTTTTTCTTTGTATGAATTGATGATTGCTTTTAAAGCGTTATAACCAATTTATCTTCTCCGAATTGTGCACAAATCTTGGCTACAATTTTAGACTTCTCTGATGTTGAAGTCAAAAAATGTTAACGTTGTACGAGAATGTGATAACGATGATTTACAATCTCTTTCTAATGCAAAAGATAAAAAGAAACAGGTATTCTGGATACTAGTTTCCAATTTATTTATCATCATTATATTATCAATGCTTTTGGAGCAATTATAGGCAACTATGTAGCTGCTAAAAAATATTTCTTTAGATGCTGTAAGGTTTACATAAAAGCTCTAATTTTATATCTGAATGTTATTATTTAATTCACGACAACTTATTATTAAAATAAGCATGTACCCATACTTCCGTAATCGCTGATGCATGCACACCATAGTTTTATAACCTCGAGAATGTCAGCTTACCGAAGATGTCCGCTGTTAATATGTATATGTATATCCGTTACGGGAGCTTTCACTGTGTAAACGTTTTTTTAAAATATATTTTCGTTGTTTTATTTATATTCGCTTGCACACAATGTATTACATATGTACCAAACTTATGTATGTATATATAAATACACACCTAGTATTAAGTAGTACTTTATTACTACATTAGAAATCTAAGCATATTAGTGTCGACTAGGAAATGAAAGTTTGATATGTAGATACATACATAGTTAGTTAATGCAGTTACTTACATGCAGCAAACCGATTATCGTTGCGTGTTTGCAACACACAAGCTAATAAAATTTAATGGATTTATACGTTTGGATTTAGTTTTTTCACGGTTAGTTATACCTATGATGCATTGTAAATGGAAGAATTATCTTGACTTTTTGCAATAAAACGCTATCAGTGTTTAACTTATCGATAAAGTTCAATAACGTGTCTTGAATACGTTATTGAACTTTTATAAAAAAAAAATAAACAGGATGTCAGTTAGCATTTGCTCTAGTCAATGATCTTGAGATATCTTTTTAAACTTGGGTACTGGTACATCGAAATTATATTAAATTTCTTGTTTTACCCAGAAGAACCCGACCAACTCAGTTGGTGAAGTAGTTTTTTGTTGTTGGTTTTATGCGGATTCCAAAATAAGAAGACCACTATTTCCTCAAGAGTTTTGGACGTTCTTCGTTGTAAAAACTTGAACTATCTGGGGACCAAGCTGTCGTTGCAGTTACAGTAAATATATACATACATAAGCTTTAAGCAGGCCTTTCAGGCCCATAGCTGTGTAATGCATCTGCATTCTTTCCTATTTCGTGCTTTATCTCTCCAATTTGATATTTGCTTTTGTTTTAAATCCATTCTTTCCAGATGCTCTGCCCATTGTAATCCACTTGACATTTGGTTTACCAAATATGTCGTACACTTCCTGACTCGCCCTTCTTTCCCATCCTTATTCAGTTCGTTTTCCCATGTTTCTATCTTAGTTTGCGCTTTTTTGTTCATCGTCCATGTTTCCGCTCCGTACAATAAAGTTGGCCTTATGACAGTTTTGTATATTCTTATTTTGGTTAATCTAGAAATTTCTTTGCACTTTAATATGTTATACATGTACTTCTGTTACTCTTCATTATTCTTAAGTCTATCTCTATCTTCTCGTTACATTTGTCATTTATTAACGATCCCAGATAGATGTAACTCTTTACCTCTTTAAATTCTACCTTGTTGTACTTTTATTACCATTTACGTGTAACCCTGTCTTCCTAGCTGCGATTATTAGTCGTTTGGTTGTTTCTGTAAGACCTTCTTTCCTTTCTAGTCACCAATACTACATCATATGCGTAAGATAAACTTTTGTCGTTTTGTAAATATTGATTCCTTTATATTGATTTGGTTGTCACGTATGATGCCTTCCAAAACTACATTAAATAATAGAGTTGACAAAGGATCCCGTTGTCTTAGTCCGGGCTTTACCTCAAATGCAGTAGATGTGGTTCTATTTACATTGAATGCACAGCTGCACCTTTATAACGTCATGTTCGTTAGTCTTATTAGTTTTCTTGGAATTTGTAGCCTTTCCAAAGCAATACCTGCTGTCTTCCTGCTCATGGAGTCGTATGCCTTTTTAAAATCCACAAACAGCATGTGGTACAGGTATTTCATGTTCATAGTACGATGTTAAGATTTGTTTTAATATAAGAATTTGATCTGTTGTAGACCTTCCTTTGCGGAATTCTGCTTGGTAGTCTCCAATAATCTTTTCTGTGTTTAATTCTATTTTGCTTTTACTCCATGATGCTAATACCTTATAAGTGACGTCCAAGAAAGCAGTCTCTCTATAATTGGCATAATCAATTTTATCACCCTTTGTAGGTAAAATCAAAGCCTCATTCCAAGCTTCTGGCATTACTTCTTGGGTCCAGATATCTTTTATTATTTCGTAAATTGTTTCTCTTAGCAACATTCTGCCATATTTTATGTTATTCCATTGGGCCAGCGCTTTTACAGTTTTACAGTAAATACTTTGGTGAATGCCACCCTGTACCAAAATGTAGAAGACGTTTCTTTTAACTGAAGCTAACGTACACTCTGCCAACATTTAATGTGGCGTAAACATATAATTAAGTTTCAGATTATTTGTGGCCAAAATCGTTGCTCAGCTGCATCTATTTTTTTTTACTCGAACACTTTTGGGAAACTTTTGTATAGCAATTTAAATTAAGGACGATTACACCAAAAGATTGAGAACCCAAAGCAAAATACACGTTCTCAGCTTCTTTTTTGCAGGCTTGAGTGTTAGCTGACTAGTGAAAGTATATTTTCCATTTGTGCCAATGACCTCCCGTCTTCTAGTGCAACTTCCACGGAACACGTCGTTCAAACTATCCTGAACATTAACCTGATACTATGGCGCTGTTCCATCCTATAGAACCGAAAAAGTACTACTGAGATGATCACGAGCGTCTTCCGTTAGATATGTGTAGTACGACAAAGGCAGAAACAAGATGATTTCTTAGCGCTGCCACCAGCTTTTCTTCTGTTAGGATTCCCTTAAAATTCTCTTCTCCACAGTGTCAATCCAGATTTATCTTCTTTGGAAATTGAGTGTGGGTTTCCATGAGTCATTATCCATTTTGGACATCCAGTAGCGACAATTACACACCAGAAGCTGAACTGGCACAATTCTTAACTACCACCACTGTATTTTTTATCTGTAGTAAATGCAACCACAGTGACTTCCAAGCTGTATTCCTTGTTGTGTATGTGAAGGTGTTTTTTTGTTGGTATCAGAATTCTTTAATTTGTCAAAATTGTTTTGAAAATTTGGTAATACGATGCTTCTGCTCGTGAGGCATTATGCAATATTTCTTGTAATTGCAAAAGAACATTCACTTACACTGTTCCGAATATTTTGGGGCGGATTTGCAATTTAGAAAATTGCATATCTCCACGTAGTCGGAGCAGCGAGCAATATGTAGTAACATCAGAAATTTTCACACATCTCTATACACTACAGCTTAAAAGGCTTATTGTATACTCAATTACAATTTTGCTTCCAACCTCCAGTAATAATTTTCTATGCGCCAAACCTTGTACTAACACAGTTCTTTATACTCGAAGAGTGTGTTTATTAATTTTCATTCGACTTAACAATTAGCAGACACAGGCAGATTGTGAACCTTTAACCCTTGGGTTGAAAGGTGAACATACTAACTATTCTATCAGCGAACCTACTTAAACATATAGGCATGTCACTAAAATGAGAATTATCTAATAATTTAACAAAGTTTGCTCGAAAATTTTAGGGATGCCATTAGAAAAATTACGGTGACGTCATTATGGAAATGGGTGGGTGAAAAAAAACGACAAGGGGACTTGACTGTGTCGTTTAGTTCCTTGTTTTTTTGAATATTCTCTGTCGTGTTCACTAAACTATTATCGCATCTGGTTTTAAAGATGCTTGAAAGAAATTCTCGCAAACTGTGAGTGCAGATGTCAAAATTGACGTATTGCTGAAATTAGAATAAACAAAAATATTTATTATTAAAATATATTTGAAAATGTGTAGAATACCATTAAAGAAATGATGACGTAGTTCCAAAGAAAATTGGTTGATTGGCAGGCAACTTATTTTTTGAATATTTTTGTTCTGGCTAAACTTTCATTGCATTTTGTTTTGGAGGTGCTTTGACATAATTATACTACTTATACTGGCTTATCTTTTTCAAAACTGTATTCATTTTTTCTGTGAATCTTATATAGTGAGTTCTTTCTGAAAAATTTTCCGGATTAAGGTTTTTTCATGCATTTATCAGACAACTTATCTGGAGATTATTTTAAGACAATTTATTATTAAAATATGTCTGAAACTGAGTATGGTAGGTACCATTAACAATATGATGACGTAGTTTCAAAGAGGATTGGTTGATTGACACGCAAGTGTTTTTGAATTTTTTTCTGAATATTTTTTGTTTGTTTCTTGTTTGTCGTTCTGACTAAACTTTCATTGCATTTTGTTTTGGAGATGCTTTGACATAATGATACTAATTGCATTAATTTCAACCTTTTCTGTGGAACTTAAGTTTCGGGTCATTGGATTTTTTTTCCACTGACTACTGTGGCCAGATTCCTGGTTTATCTTTTTCAAAACTGTATTCATTTTTCTATGAGTCTTTTATACATATAGTGAGTTCTTTCTGAAAAATTTTCCGGGTTAAGGTTTTTTGAAGCATTTATCAAACAAATTATATGGAGATTATTTTCACCGTGAAAAAAGTTCTGGAAATTATTGAAAAAATTCAATTATCACAGAGGAATATTAAAAATTAAATTGTTCTAGATCTGTCACATCGACTGGCCAGTTAGGTTACTCTTACTGGCACTATATAATAATTTATGGAACCTCCTATTTGGTCTACATATGAGAAGAATCGTAGCTGAGCCCTTTCTCAAAAAAGAAACGTCATACTGCAATCAACTATTGTACCAAATTTTACAAATACATACAAGTCAAGACAATAGCTTTAATAGGTATATTAAATATGTACATTCAATTACACAACTATGTTACTGCAAACTCTGCCAGGATAACAGAAATATTTTGACCTAAAACAGAATTAAGCTAGCAAACGTTTATTCGATTCAAGGACACGCAGCAATAAATTCCCTCGCAAATATAAAGTGTCATTGCATGCCTATATCAGTGCATCAGCAAGTTCAACTGGTATTAACATAAACACATCAGTAAGCTGCAACATAAGACGAATATAAACAAATTACCGGCGATAATAAACGTTGAATGTGAACGACAATTATATATCCAGTGTTTGTTTATTTAATACCGTCTTAAAGAAGTGGCGTTGGCTTTATAAGAAATCATTTCTGCCTATATAACTTGAGGAGACAATAGAAGAAGTTAGAAAGTTACATGAAGATAAATTTATATAAAATATTCCAGATTTAATATAGCAAGTTCTAACTCCCATATAAAAATTATATTATGTAACATTTCAGTCCAAATTACAGTTTCCAAAGTAAAATCGACCTAATTTGAGGAAACTTCGTACATTTTGTGTTCCAACGCAACGAGCTTGGGAGGTCTCAACCACGGGATAAGCAAGAAGAACGAGTGTTCTTCGCAGAATAAACTGCGATAAATTCAATTACAGTTTAGAACTTTGTTTCTCCTAGGTCGCTTCTTATTCTATACGTTCTACACTCGTACATTCAGTGCAGTGTAATTCAATGATACGTGTCTTACATTGAAATTACCAGCCAGCAAATTGCGAATCTGCGATGACATCTAGAATATAAATTTCGGAAAATGTTATTTTGAGAAGGTTTGAATTGGTGTTTGATGAGATAAATAAGTTTTAGACATTTATTTCTTAAATTTTTTGAAAATGCAAGCGAGCTGTCAAACCCAGATCATTCATTTTGGAGTTTAACTTTGAAATTAAAACTCAGGAAGAATTGGACAGACTACTCTAAATGGTGGAGTCAATACTCAAAACTGTAGAATCTGGTACACAGAAAATGCACAAGAAATCGTTCAAGAAAGTCTTCATCTCAAGAAAGTCACGAAAATTTGGTTCACGATTTTACAGCTGATCTCATCATTGGTTCGTATTTCTAGGAGGAAACGCAGAATCGAGAAGCTGTTTCTATATCTGTCAATAGTGAACCATACTTTTAAATGTTAGGGGATTATGTTATTCCACGGCTACAAAACGAGAACCACAGAACTGAAAGCATTTTCCGACCAGCCAAAGAATTGTTAACCAACATTTTTCAAAATCGTTTGTTGAGCAATCATTTTGCAAATTCATGTTCACCAAGATCACCTGATCTGAACCCAGCGGATTTCTGGCTGTTGGGTTATTTAAAAGTTTAGTGTTTAGAAGACGACCAACAACGCTACAAGCATTAAGAGACTGTATTTGAGCAAATTGGTGCAATTCAACCAGAAATGTTAACAAATGGTGTGTACAATTTGGAGGAAAGGTTGGTAATCTTATAACAACAAAATGGAGGTCATATTGAGCAATTGCCGTAACTGGGTTTGAGCATACTAAACCCCATGTCTTAAGCAATTAGATTTGATAGATCTGCTCGTATATTAATTAACATGAGATTCGGATGGAGAACTTGTTAAAACTTTAAAGCCATGTCTGTCTTCCTTCGAATTATTCCACTAACAGAATGTATGTATAATACCTTAGATTAGGAATGTCAGGTTCCTAATCTAATTAAATGTGTACTTCAACTACGCAAAACTCCGATTAGTTTAATAACAAGACTTAAACGGCATCACGTAGAATGTCGGGCGTTTTCCCAATTTGATTATCTGATTTTAGCGTTCTAAGAAAATTCACTAAATTTTAAGAAACTTGTACCTCAAACAGGCGCTATACAGTTACATACATAAATTCTTTTTAGTAGTAACAATTATTCTAATGAAATTTTCTTTCGTATGAGCTACAGAAGTGAGTTCACTAAAATAATGTTTGAACGAAATATTTCCAACGTTTCTTAACGTAAATTTACGGTCGTTCTACCTGGGTTAGGATTACCTGAAGTTTAACTCAGTTTTAGAACCATTTATTGCGGAAGTTTGTTTATGTACGAAGTTTTAGTGCAGGTTTCTTCATTAACAGGACCCGAACTTCTACATGTAATAGTAGGTAACGTACCGGAAAGACTGCAGTTGCTAATTAGCAAATCGCATTTTTTTTCTTCAGGAGCAATAATTACATCAACGTATAACACGTAGGTTCTGAAAAATACGCTAATGAAATTCAAATAAATTGTGAGTCACTGAACCGTAAAATTTTAAATTAAATTTGTACATCTCTCTAATTACTTTTAGAAGTGTAAACAAACGGATTTCCATTGAAGCTGTTTTTGTAAAAGTTCACATAACAAAAGTCGTGAATATCATAAAAATTGAAATTAGAATCATTATAGTGCGAGTACAACGCAATTTCATTACGCTAATTTCGTCTTTGACGTGCTTAAAAAATAAATCATTTTCTGGACATTTGAGTAACAAGCCACAGACGTCAATGCTGTGGTTTTCATCAATTAATCTTCAACATCGGAGCTAACATTTGCAAAGCAGTCTTGGCACTGGCACAGTATCAATACATCTTCTCCATACACATCAGCTAATGTTTCTCTTGCTTGAACAGCATTTTTACCTTTTCGATAGGTAAAAAAGTAAAATATGTTAAAAAAGGCCTCTTTTCACTCCCCATATTTGAACCAACCAGTATAATTACACAGATTTTCCCCACGAGCAAGTCTGATTAATTGTCTGAGTTTTGACAGTTATATAATACTTTCAACCTGACACAGTTTGTGTAGACCCACAGAATTAATAATTGGGTCTAATAAGAGAGATTTGGTTCAATAAGAACAATGAAATGGGCTAACTTTTCAGGAAGGCACAACAACATTTTCTTGCAAATCCTAATGGTCGTTACTTCAAATACTAAATCCCATCCTTTTCTTCACAACTATTTGTCATCAGTTTTCGTTTGCTGTTTGTTCATATGAGACAACGACATGAATCAACAGTTGTTCTTCTGGATGCGTCTTAAGTATGCTCCCAATATTAATTCTATTTTTTTTTCTATTAAATATTTTCTCCAGAATTTTCCTTTGATAGTTTTCGAAATCTTATTAGCGCTTTCCTCAAGGGTCCTAATAGCAGTCGATTTTTGTGTTCGGCTAAACAAACCACAGTAAGCGTTTGACAAAATCTTTGACCGTTCTGTTGTTGGCTTAGATTTACTTTGTCCCCTGATTAGTTACTCGTACTAGACTGAAACTGTTCTTTGTATATTTGCTATAATCGTAAGTAGTTCGGTTAAGATATGTTCAATTAAATTCTATGCACATTCAGGACACCATTGCAAACACTTTAAACATTGAAAATATTCTGCTCGTAATTGTCAATAAACTTTATTGTCGTCTTCGAAAAATTTTTCTTCTTGCTAATAGAAGTGCTCAGAATATTTGGTTTACTTCTCGTGGATCGTGTTATCTCTTATTTCAAATTGTGGTAACTAAAACAATCTTACTAATAACTTCCAAAGTTTAGTCTTAACAGTATTATGAATCTTTATTTGTAATTGAGAGATTTCATTTTTTCTCTGTAGAAGTTGAGGGCAATTCCTTTGGAATAGGTTAAAGTTTTGCATTTATGGCTTCAACACCATTATTATCTGCAACTTCAATACTTTTGTTTCATGAAAACATTCAGTCCATTACTTTTTCATGCGCTTCATTAAAAAGCTTTCCAATATAAAAGTGGGCCATTGCTCTAATTGTTGTAATTGGGTTGAGAAGCAAAGTAATGTAATGTTACGTGATCTTCTGGTACCGACACCCCCTTGCTGCTGAAGAAGCCTCTTTGCATTAGTGGCGAAACGTCGAGTTTTATATTGTATATTTTGTGCATTGATTTGTAGTGTACATACATACTTTACAAACCATGACACGGTCAACACCCGAAACAACCCTTAACATATTTTTGAAAATGTGCATTTTCTTTAAACTGGAAAATGTTTTCATTTACTCAGTCCTTGGGTTAGCCGTCTCATGCTTATTGGGACAGAATCCGCTAATTATTTGGAATCACTGTATACGACCTTATTACGCTTCTACTTAATAAAATAAGTAAATAATGTGATGACAATTTCGATATCTGTATTCATTGACGTACAACAGTGGTAGTACAACAGTTAACCAATTACATACGTCTAAACACACATTATTCTCTAAACACACATTATTCTGCTATCAAAAAATTTTATAATCCAGCATATTCGCGGAAACTAAGACCAAGTAATCTTCTTCCAATCCAAACACCAAGTTTTTAGAGATGCCATGGTTTTTGAAAACAAAAACGAAAAAAAAAAACGGATTTTATATGACAATTACCTACCATTCCATCATAACCGATAAATTAAAACCTTTCCAATATAGGAATATGCCATTTCTCTTGTGGGATACTTTTAAGAAAACTATCAAATAACTGTAGTAATTGCGTTGGAAAGCGAAGTAATGTAATATCTTTGTTTCTTAAAATATTTTTGAAAATGTGAATTTTCTTTAAATTGACAAATTTACTTATTCACCCAGTCTTTGGATTAGACGTCTCGTGATTATTAGGACAGAATCCGCTAGTTATTTGGTATCAGTGTATACGACAATTTCCAGATCTGTATTCATTGACGTACAACAGTAGTAGTACAACAATTATCTAATTACGTCTAAACACAATCCTCAAAACACTTTTCTGCAATCTAGCTACAAATTTAGGCAATAAAAAATGTCTTCCAATCCAAACACCAAGCTTTTAGAGATGCCATGGTTTTTGAAAACAAAAAAACGTATTTTATAGGACAAATACCTCTTATTCTGACGTTTCACAACATTTTTCGAAACTGGTTACTTTTTTCCCTTTGACCAATCCAACGTTCACGAAAGTGATGATTCAGAAATTGTCATACTCCAGCAGTGTAACGAAATGTGTGCCTTCTTCCAATTTTTCTGTCATCAAAGGATTGATTGTATTGTCCAGTTTGTTCAAATTCATTTGATCGCTTAAAGTTTAATCAAAGAATAGAAGCCAATTGATGAACAGCTTAGTCCTGACACATGCGACACCTACGTGGCTACGTCGCATATTTCAGCATTGTGACCTGATCTAAAGCTTTGACGTTAGTATCTTCATTACAACCTCATAAAACAGTTTTTTTTTTGTTATGGACAGAGCCAGTATCCATGAGTTTGTGGATTAATTCCAGGAACATTTTGGCCTGCATCTCCCATTCTCACAATACAAATGCAGAAAATGGAGTGGACAAGTTAATGTAACAAAAATACATAAATCGAATTCAACAATTTATGTAGAAGGATTAGTAAACCTTATTACTAATTAACTGCATTGACTTCAATGCGGTATTTCCTAATTATTCCAGCCTGGAATCCAAAATATTTATATAATGCTTTGACACTATTTATAAGCAAGTATGTTGTTACATATACGTGGCAAATCTGTCATACTTTACCGTCAATTTAATGAAAATTTCTCATATGTACATCTTTTGATCCTAACGTACAGTTTCCTGATATTTCGAGAATTTAACGCATCTCCTTCCTGTAGCTCTCTAATTATACTTTTCGCTTTCGGTCCAAACGTTTTATTCACGTTTTAATACTGTTCTACATAGCCCGAAGCAAACAGCTACTAGCCGCATTTGTGTTTATCTTCGTGAATTTCACTTTTATTGCGCAAGAAATTTACATACACGTCAATTATGTATTTGTGCAAAATGTACCCGATTGTAGCAGTGTATTCTAAAAATAAAATGAAGAAATAAAATTTATTCGAAATAAAAGCGTCCCTATGATATTGCGAAAACCGTCTTATCTAATCTTCTTATGGAATGCGTACTGCAGCTTTACCAGGTCAGTGAGCTGTTCTCGGCGGAAGCTCAGGTCAAGGACAGCTGACCACCCCATACCCCCGGCTCCAGCGTGGATATCTGCGCGGTTACGTCACAACTGCACATTGCCATTTTAGCACATGCACAAACTAACGTTCACTATACACAACATAGAGAGATGGAATGAGAGGAAAGAATGCACTCGGCGGAATAAGGATGGGAAAACGTGTAGCATGCAGTCTCTGAAATTCCTGACCGCCGGTTTTCTAACTTGAATTTATCGGTTTTCTTTAAAGATAAATAACAATATGAGTTAGTTGTATATTAGTATTTTTTTTAATAGATCTTCTATTGTTTTACACGAATTTATGCGAGTCTAAAGTCTTGATGAGCTTATAACTAGGTACCCAACAAGAAGCCTTATTCAGATCTAAGACGGCAAAACTCTACTCATTAAATATGCTACTCTACTGTCATCAGATTAGAATTGATTGATGGCACATGTATCATTGGCTACCACCATATGAATACTTTATTACAGCATTATGATAATATATTGTTATAGAATAGAAATTAGCTAATGTTAATTCCTAAGAAATCTCTTGATATGCATAACTATATTTGCCGGCTAAAGATCTACTGGAAGAAATCTAGCATGAAAAATAGAGACGGTTAGCGATTCAAAAACGCTTCAAAATCATCCATAACGACCCGAGATTCGACACTTTTTGCACTATTTATAAATAAATCCAGACGTTGCCCTTGAAATCATATTATGCCGCCTAATTTAATTCGAATCGTGAGAATTTAAATTTTTGGATGTCGCAGACGTCTTACGACTCACCTTTCGGCCTTGTAACGAATAGTGTTTATGCAATGGTGTGGTGTAAATCGGTGTGAAATAGTTTTTTTCTCGAATTGCATACTTAAAGTAAGTACCTAGCAAGAACAACCATACATTTAGGGTAATAAAGTAATTTGGTAACTTTCCAGACTTGAATGGATCAAATAAATTATTAATATTCTATCCATCATATAGATCATCTATCATCTCATTCTCTGTCATTACTAAGATGGTAAAACTTTAAGTATAATCTCTTTTAAGAGGCTTCATACGCGTCTTATAGGAGGGCAATTTTTCGAAATGATTGACATTGCTAGGATTGTATCGCAAGAACTTCAATCTCGAACTTTTTTTTTATTCACACCTAACGTATGTAGGGGCAGATGCATTAATAAATTAGACTGTAGGATGGGATATTATTCTTTGGAACGTCCAGTAGAATTCATTTCCCCCTTAGAGGTTGGCAAAATCCGCATTATTATTTTCAGTGATCGACGAATCAAAGTTTACAAAATCGTGAAAGCCGCATATACCGCAAAGTGCAGTTTTTTTTCAATTTTGCACGAAAAAATATGTTTGCAAAAATTTCGGAAAGATCAGTCAAAAAACTTGATCGTTCTGTTTAGGATCCACACGGATTTTCTACATATCTACATTGATTCCTTGTAAAACGACCAAATAGTAAATGGGACTATGTACATACTTTATTGCATCGGTTGAACGATAAAAGTAAGGCAGAATATTCTTCAGAGTGAGAGCATTTTTTTTGCTTCCCAAACATAAAAATGCCTTCTTCTGTCACAAAGCACATGCGTAGATTCATCGGCAAAAATCATGAAGTTAAACAATCAATTATTACAACAACCAGCTTTCAGTGCCTAGTTTTTATTTCTAAACTTGAAAAAAAATGCCTCAGCGGAAAGTTATCGCCCAGATCAGATGCCTAATTGAAATACTACTTTTTGGCCGGCTTGAAAAAGTCAGGTAAACATTTTGCAGGATTTTTTTTGAAGGAATTATTGAATTACCATCCTATAGGTATAGGTTTTAAATATTTTTTGTTGTGTTACACATAATACGTTTAAATGATGGTAAAATTAAGAAGTAAACATATTTCTATCTCCATGAACTGGTGTCTCGTGGAGAAACTAATAAATCAAGTCCAATGTGACGTTAGTCTCCTAAACATAAACGATTTCTAAATTATGACAAGAATTTGTATTCGATGGAAACCTATGAATTGTCCTATATGCTTAACATTTTAGAAAATATTAACAAATTTTATTTGGCAATGAACAAAGAAAAGGCAAAATACTTAAATACAGGAGATATAATTAAAGATGCAGTACAGTATTTGCAAAAATATACATCTTTGAATTACTTTGTAGTAATAATCGCAAAAACGTATGGACCTTGAAGAGTCAGCCAAAAAGATAAAGATCTTTGCCCTTGATATTGAAGAATTTTAATACAATAGACATTATGTTCAAATTTGGAATGAGGACTGCCAGTTAGAAAATGAGAAAATTGAAGTCACAACTGAAATTGAAAATGAAGACGATGATTCTGTGACTGACAGGTTGATTTCCACTGATAAGCACTGACTAACTTAATTTTGCATATACATATATTTTACTTTCTACTGTATCACATAGTTATTAAGTACTATTACTGCTAATTCACTGTATCGAGACTCTACTGTATTTTATCTTGTGTTTATTTAATAGTCATGGGAATAAATTCTATTCTTGTACCATTTTTCCCAAATTAAATCTATTTTTTTCTGGAAAGTACTCAACAAAAGTCTCAAAATAATATTTTAGCGTTAAGATTATGCAAATGTTAAGTACGATATTTAGACATTTTTATATCGTATAACATAGTTTGATGGGTCAAAATTTGGTCTTTCTGCCCTGCTATTTTTGTACAGCAAAGTTCTGCAGCACTCATTGTTGATTATAGTTTTTGTCTTGTCATGTCCTATTAGATGATAAGAGAAAATCAGTGGAGCTGTGGCCCTATTACCTTTAATCACTGTAACGTATTTAGATCTCTTGTAACATTGCATTCTGGGTGTTAGACTACTTGGACGCTTTTAATGAATCTTAGAATTAATCTAGAATTTTCATCTGGAATTGTGTTGAGTACGACTGACCTTCACACAAAATATGTTCTGCCACATTTAGATCTTCTTGGAATAGACGGGATTTCATCTTCAGCTTTCCCAAGCTTCCCCAGATGGTACTTCAGTGCCGCATGATCTGTCAAAAATACTCCCAGTAGTCCAAGTTCCCCTTTGCTGAAAGATAGCACCATTTTTGCTAACTTAGGCGATCTTGATAAGAATGTCTTCGTTTGCTTTGTAAAGGTGCGTTCTGCCTTTCTCCATTTGTTAATTGCTTGTTTTAGATGGCTCTTTTGAAGACCACAACAGAAATGACGTGCAATAAAAGGCATTTCTTCTGCATATTTGGCAAGATTAACTGCCTTTTCGTTGTCTTCAATCACTTGCTGGCTTGGGACCCACTGATAGTAACGTGGTTATTGTGAGTCATACTAGATCCATCACTGTGTACAACTTAGCTTAAAAGTTAATATCCTTAAATAGAGTTTGATTAAAAAAAAGACTTTTCTTGGAATAATTAAATTTATTCAAAGAATTATTAAGAAGGCATGGTACAATAAATACCTCTACTTGAAAAATAACATAATAACATTTCTTACTTGCATAGCATTTTAATTAACATAAACCTACTAGAATTACTTACTTAAAAGATTAGAAAGTAATAAATTTACCATTTATTAGATAGAATCCATTTTTTACCACAAATATTCCTCTCTTTCCACATATATGTTTTACCTACTTGATATATACGTTTCTTGGAAAGTTCAACAGCCTTCAAGGTGCTCTTTCGACCGTATACATATTAACATTAGAAATTTTAACATTGGCCTACGCACATATTGATTAGAACGTCACTCCTTGTTAACATAATTGAATATTTACATTTTCTGGATAAAAATGAGAAACGTACACCATAAAGCACGAACATCTCCTGCTACATAAGGGAGATATTCTGTTAAATTGTGAAGTGTTATAGGTATTTAGAAAATTTCTACCCAATACTTACTAAAACTTGTTTCGTACGTCAATACTACGATGGATTAGTAATGTGACCTTTATTATCAGCAGTGAAACGATATTATTCATTTAATCATGACATTGTAACGTGAACTCTATTATGGAGTACTACGATATTTTTGCAATTACGCAATATCTTTTACTATAGACGGAATATACGGAAATGATTTTAATTTTATGAATGTTTACTACTACACCAATTCAAGGATAACTCAACATAAACAGACAAATTTATGCAATTCCAATGGGATTTATTATTATTGCGGATTAATGTTGAAGTCATCGACTGCTACAACCTCAACTATCTTCGAAAATTCCGTATACAGGCACGATCATGATGCTGATCGCATTATCTTAATATCGTATGTGTGTGTGTACCTTATTACACAGTCCGGATTAATTTCCTTCTCGCGATATGAAACCGAGCAGTTTTGTGGACAACACGATATGTTGTATATGAATATCCGCAACATGCACAATGTCCTGTTAGCATTTGAACATGGCAAATTCCCTGTATCGCAGGTAATTTCACACCTTTCAGTCGGGTGCATGAACGTATAATGGGCCGCAAATAGGCAAGAACGACATCATTATACGCGAATAACAATGAATGCTGATGTGCAGAATACATGCATTAAAGTGTAGCCATATACACTTACAGTTAGTTTCGAAGAATACAGAAATTTTTATTAGTGATATGGTTAATAGCTACTTGTGCAATTTATATACATAGGTATTACGTCGTTATGGTGGTGTTAAAGTACATAAGCTTGTCTTCACAATTTTGTACGAACTAAACGAGTTATAGATCAATTTAAAGAAAATGTGAGAAATACAAGTTAGAGGATGTGTGTGGAGAAGATGTATTGACGGTACGTCAGTGCTAAAATTCGCGATGAGAAATGGGCTGTCTATAAAAATGTGAAATTCAAGAGATCATGGAGAAATCCAGCAAATTAGCCACAATATCTTGATAGTTTTCATTCGGTTAATTTCCCAAAAAATGTTTACAAACATGTTTGGAAACGTATCCTTTAAGTGTTTAAAACAGTTCCCAACACAACAATTGATTCTGAATTGTTCTAAATATTACACTTAAACAGATTAAAGATGTGTTCCACCAAGATTTCATACAAGTTTGATAATTCGCCAAAAACTTTTACAGCTTGAAAGAGGTATACTGCTACACCCAAATCTGGCACCTTCTAATTATTATTTCTTCCAATTTATTTCAATTATTTCCAACGAGAAAGTCAAAAATTACCTGGACCAATTTTTTTTCCATCAAAGATCAAAAATTTTATGCTGTTGCCAGAAGGATGGCTAAAGGAATTGGAATTGTAGTACCTTTTTGCATCACATCACAGATTTTTTGGGAACACGTTAGAAGATTAATCATTTAATTCAAGCCATACTACGACTTGCCTTTTGTGCAATCGGTTGTCTCAATTTTATCTAAAATAAAAGCATTTTTCTATTTCTAATTAAAATTCTCGTACATGTGGTTGTACTTAAAACAGCCCGTTTTGTTTTGATCTGAAATCTAAATTGCTCATTCTTACTTCTTTATGAATACCAATGTTGACCAAACACGAACCTTGTGCTATTTGCCCTGTAAATACTGTTAAACCAATATGGTGTGGTCTTTACTAGCATATTGTTGGCTGCATTTGTTAAAAAAAATTGTAGATGTAGGGTTGAACAATTCTGAACATTTTTATGGGCTAATTTTTCTTTTTGGTGGAATTGTAAATAATATCAAACAGATTGTCGTATTCAAAAACTGTGAACTTTGAAACGATTCAAAACAGAAAATGTTCCTCAATTCTTTCTGCAAATTATTGTTTGCTTAAGAAAATAATCCTTAATCAAGCCTAAGCTAGAACAAGCAGTTGAACAGTGTTCCCAAAAAACCACAACAGTTTTGTGTATATTCTCTGCGACAGACTCTCTTATCAAAACCTGAAGGTTGAAACCAGAATAATATATTGGTTATATCATATTGTGATTCACCCTCTATTCACATCTAATATGGCGACAGAAACGGACAAAAAGCAATACAAATCACGTTACATTGCTTTTTGACCAAAAGCTTTAAAACGAAAGTATGCAAGTAATTTGAATATTTGAGTTGTTCCTTAGGATATTTTCATCGTTATGGATTGACGCACAGTGGAGCAGAATCCATAGAAAGCTGCCAAAAATTATTGTAATTAATTACTTCAATTAATGTATTTTAGGATTTTTGTGTATAAAGACAGAATATTGAAAATAGTTGTTTAAGCTAAAGATAAAATTGAAGCCTAGATTAGATTCGATTAGGATTGGGGTGGCCATACGAACCTCTTTCAGCATGATTTTTCAAATCTGTTGTGATCCCCTTGGTTCCACAGGACTCCCTCTAACTTTGCTTTCTTTATGAGACCTATCATCTTTGAAAGCGACTCCTTGCAGAATCTGCAGGTGACAGTTTCTCTGCCTTTACTCGGTAGGTCTTTAGTAAATTCAAACCTTTGTTCCTTTAAGAAACCTTTTGCCTATCTTTGTCATGGTGATTTTTGTCGTTGGGGATCGTTGTCATTATTCCTTGGATTGGTTATGTATGTATCTATTCGTTAATGAACTTCTTAATTTGCTTGCTTAATTGAAGCCAAACTTGTATATATGTACTATATGTCAGGATTTGAGTGTATACATACATCTACATATTTGAAGTAGGTACAATTTTTCTATTTTCAAAAAAAAGTACAAAATAAAATATAGTATGGTTCGTTTAAAATTCACGATTTTATCTTGTAATGGTCTTTAAACCAAGAAATTATTTAAGTTGAAATTTTAAAGAAATAAAGATCCAGTAGAATGCATTTTTGCTGCTTTTTTAGGAAGCTTATCTGGTTTTTTCTTCTCTTTAGTCACTTGATGGGTTGTGTCCCAATTGCCTTAAATTACATAGAGACTTTTTGAGCTACCTACGAATTGTTCTTTGTACTTGCTTATGAATGTATTCTGTTTCAATTCTTGTAACAGATACATCTTGAAGACCAGACCTTGGGGATGGACGAATCCATATTTAAAGTATATGGTCATGCTGGAAGAGTGTTTGTTACTTGTGTTGCTAATGAGAGAAGGCTTTCCCAATGCATTGTGCCTACAATAAAGTACAGAGGTGGATCAGTAACAGTTTGGGTTTGCTTTAGTTACTTAATAACAGGCACACTACACCGAATCCAAGGAATAATACTGAAAAAACACTACCGCGACATATTGGAAAATTATGCCAATCCTTCTGGGCTGCGAGTAATCGGACGGAATTTCATTTTCATGCAGGATAATGATCCGAAACACCCACACCAACTGTGCGTAAAGTATCTGAGCGAGCAAAAGAAAGCAAATGTGTTAAAATTATGAAATGGCCACCTCAGAGACCGGAACTGAACCCAATTGAGCTACCCTGGAATGAAGTTGATCAAAGAGTCCGATTTGCTAATTCTACTTCCAAAAAACAGCTGTGAGTTATGCTCCATCAAAGTTGGGACCACATTCCAGGTGATACCCTCAAAAAGTAGCTGAAAGAATATATCTTCCATATGTTACATCTCATTGTTCGTAAGAAATTGTGTCCCAAGAAGTTCATCTTGAATTATTTTATGAATTTCAAGCTTCACCATCTTTACTAACCGTTTCTTCACCTTCTACTTTTCTCACATATTCTTCATTGTTAGGTAAATTCGGTTCATTTTGAGACATTTTATTTTCAAAATATGTGGCATATTTCCTGCGTCTACCAGATTAATGCATTACCATCTCGCTTTTATTATTCATAAAAAAAAAATCAAAGCATGCGTTTCTAAGACTGAACATTGTAAGTAGCATAATATTTATATTCCCAGACGACTTTTATATATCGTCGGACATACAAACTTGTTATTCTCAAATAGTATAAATATCTTCATAATGCTCTTGATGCATAAACAACTGTAGTAGATTTTCTCCTTCCGTTGATATTTATCGTTCCTTTTAACGAGTTTCCTTTGGTGGAAAAATCGGTTTGTTCCTGTTTCATATCCATTTACTTTCTTAGATATGTGTACACATTTGTATGTACATATATAATATAAAAGCAATTTATTCTTTCAAATTTATGTATCACTGATATCCCATTCCTGCAAAAACTCGATTTATTTCGACAAAAGAGAACCAACCATCCAAGGCCCTCCACTATATTATAAAACATCAATGAAATTCGCAAGGTTACAAATATCTTTTTTTTTCGCGTACACACACACCTACTACACTTTTAATTGAAGTCGACGAAATTTGCGACGCATTATACCGCCGTTGTGTTTCGATAACGATTACGCAGCGCACAATCGATAGCTTTGGTAGCACACACGTACAAATGTAGATACACAAAATTACGCAGGCAATGGATTTAATTAGTGATATGACCACGTGCTTGGCCTCAATCAACGCTACCACCACTATGCCGCTTGATGTAGGAATTCCGTTGATTTACTCGCGCTACATTCCACAATTACGTAATAAAAAAAGAATAGTTTCTTCATTCGTGTACTATTTTTACAGAAAAACGACATTTAATTGTCGTTAGTTTAAATAAGTATGTACAGGTGTTTAACCTTTTACGAGTCACGCTATAGTAGCCCTATCTGGAGTAAGCTTTTTTGTGTATTAAGCGGTTACGTTACGTTTCACACACACCTGCGTCGAGCTTTGGTAATTGCGTTGAATGGTATGATATGAGTTTTTATGGTATCTATGCGAAACATCTCAGATTTTGCACGAGAATGGGTTTGAGAGCGGTGCCCTGTCAAAAAGAAAGGCCAAAAATTAGTGAGCGTCCAAGTTAAAGAAGTTCTTCATGAAAATGAGGTCATATCCAGAGGTAATCCACTAGCAATCAGCAAATGCGATACCTAAGCGATTGCAACTCTCGACGGTTGAGAAAATTTTACGCAAGATTCTAAAGAACACAAACTAAAAATGCTGCTTGAATTAAAGGAGGCAGATTTGGCTACTAGATACGATTTTTCTTTGCTAGTAAAATGACTCAGATGGAAATTGAACCCGAATGGTTATCCCGTATTTTATGGCCAGATGAGACACATTACATCTCAAAACTGTAGAATCTGGTCAGCAGAAGATCCACAAAAAATCGTTCAAGGAGCTGATTTTATCATTGGTCTGTATTTCTACGAGGAAATGTAGAATGGAGATTATGTTATTCCATAGCTGCAAAGCGAACACCACTCATTATTTTAATGGAAGATGGAGCCAGTCTACACATTTTCCGACCAGTCAAAGAATTGTTAACCAACGTTTCTCAAGATAGTGTGTTAAATAGACATTTTGCAAATTCATGGCCACGAACATCACCTGATCTTAACTCTTAACTAAAATTGGTGCAATTCAAGCAGAAATCTTACGAAATGATGTGTACCATTTGGAGGTAAAGTTGGTAATTGTATGTACAACAACAAAATGGAGCTCATATTGAGCAATTACTCTAACTAAGCGATTTTACAACTGATTTTATCTTGATCTGTATTTCTACGAGGAAATGCAGAACGGAGAAGCTGTAACCATCAATAGTAAACGATGCTTTTAAATGTTAAGGATTATGTTATTCCATGGCTGCAAAACGA
>ML219538.1:0-28114 GCA_004785975.1 Popillia japonica
TAATTAGTATGTTTTATTATTTTTATTTTATAAGTATCTACCCAATAGCATATTTTCGTACTAAAGTAACTTATTCTCATAAAAATATATAAGGGCGTTACACTGTTAAATATTCCATGCGGGGAGCTGGATACTATGAGAAACGAAGAACTAATAAAAAGTCCAACGGCATAAAAAATTGCGGATACGAAATGCAAAGAGAATGAAAATTACGGCTTGTAAAAAATGAGCTATTTTAATTTTAAAAGAAACAAAGATAAACTGCGACCCGAAACGGAGAGTAAATACTAAATTAGGTTTTGCAGTAATAAACCTGTCTACTTCGAATTCTCCTTTTCCTCCTTCTTCACCGTCTCTCTCCTTTCCATAAAAATAAAACTGGTTTCTTTGTGTATAATGTAATATAACGTCAATATACGTGTAACAAAATCGTAGTGCGCTAGAAAGCTATTCGAAATAGTAAATATACATACACTTCAATATGTATATTTATGTAGTAAAAGCTTTTTTGATTAATTCTACAAATTGGAGCAGTTTTTCGAGCGGTTTGGTAGGAATTTCCGCGTCGATAAAAATTAGGTAAGGTAATGCAAGCATTTAGGACAGATTACATAATTCGTAGGTTTCGATTTCCGCATCACGCGCGCACATTAATGATAATGTAATTATATTAAAAGCTGTAATTTTGATATGGTGGAGAGGCGATATTCTATTAGCTTCTTTTGATGTTAAATTAATTTATTAAAGAGTAAATATGGAGTAGGTAATAGTTTCCGATGATTCTGTCGTAATGTTATTATTCTGACGGCTTTGATTCCTTTAATATTCTCCCAGTAGTAGTGTTAGCTCTATAATTACTTAATTCAATTAAAAAGGGAGTAAAAAGGAGGAAAGTATAGGAGGTGACAAACCCCAAACGTAGAATAGTGTTTTAAAAATAAAGCAAACGTCAACTTACGTATGTGTGTACATAATTGTCTCAATTATTTTCCAAATGGATCCCTACCATTCGATACTACACCAGGAACTACAAAGTCGAATTGCAGGTAATTAAAGCAAAATAATAGAAAATAAAATGCATGCTGATTTTGAACAGAATTTTATGCAGGCAAGCTTCAGAAAGTAACCAAAATGAGATCTATGCTGGGTGTAAAGCAATTTGCAAACAACCCTAGAAGTGATTTAGATTATTGGGTGCTATTCTTCGTAGATTAAATGATTAAAGATATGTACGCAGCAATGGATCAAAAGTAAAGTCGTTTGGTGGAAGCAACATATGCCCACCAAGGCTACTAAGTGTGGGACCAAAGTTCTAACACTTTTGTCTTCTCCTACTACGTCTTATACTTATAAATATATAATAATAGTAATAGTAATAATAATAATAATAATATAATAATAATAATAATAATAATACAAAAAGCTGTACATATACAGAAGTATAGAAAGCTAATGGAACGAGCACAGAGACATATTCTAATGAGAGTTGCTTCATCTTTTAGAACAGCGTCCTTGGCTGCCCTCCAGATCATTACAGGTACAACACCGGTCGATTTAATAGAACATATATCTTTAACCACGCACACGAAGACCACAACACCGGGACAAGAAATGCCAAAGCAAATACAATGGCCCAATAGCAGAAAAGATGGCATCAACAGCGGGAAACGGCCCAGTGGACTAAGCGTCTAATAAAATACATTCAATTGTGGACAAATTGCAGACATCGCACTGTAGACTACTATCTAAGACAGATACTGACTGCGCATGGCGTTTTCCGGGGGATGCAAGAAGGATGGGCAAAGACAATGACCACCAATGTATCTACTGTAGACAAACGGACACTGTAGAGCACACTACTTTCGAATGTGACAGATGGAGCGAGACCAGACGACTGGTGCAAGCAAAGATCGGGTACGAAATTACACCCGAAACGCTAATTCCATTGATGCTAGAATCCACAGAAAACTGGAACACTATACATACTATAATATGAACAATTATGAATCGAAAGGAATCGGACGAACGAAGGAGACAGCAAAGAGACGGAGGGTAAACGAATATGACGTTTAGAGACTGCTGGCGGTGTTAGAGGGTATTTTTCAAATGGTTCCGGACACCGTCAAAGAGCATGTAGAGGGGTTTTTAGTGGGTATGCTTCGCAGTGAGTCCCACACTCCCACTTTGCGCTCGATCCAAGCGAGTGGGGTGCATAAAGCATTTTCCCCTGCAAAAAAAAAAATAATAATAATAAAGAAAGTTTATTTCCAACCTACAACAAAAAAAGCCCTACAAAATCAAGCATACAGAACCAGCTATCTAATTGTAGGAGGAAAACACAAGGTCTTTCGTCAAGGTGTAGTCGAAACTAACCTTACTCTTCCCGAAAAGCCTGGATTAAACCCAAAACGAATAATTTTAGTATTCTGGTTAAACCTAAAATTCTGCACCCCAAAGATAAGAGAAACATCTGTATCTAGTTATAAAGCTACAAGTTTACAATGGTAGTATACACTAACTTGGGATTATTAATGAAGTAGAAACAGCAATTATTAAATGGTCGTATGCAGGAAAGCAGCCAGAATGACCCAACAATCTTAGTAAAACTCCAATGAACACTATTCATTGGTGATTAAAAGATATTTCTACAACCCATTTGTGATTATTTGTGAAATTATTGGAGCAGCATAAATTTATATCAGTAAGCACGTCAAAGAAAACCACAACAATTTTAACGCATTTTGTAGTTGTCAAGAATAGACAATCAAAGATAAGTTTTTTCCATGAGGAAGCTATTGAGGAAGTAAGCGACAAGAAAACTTTACACGAAGCTTCTGCAGCCTTACTAAAGGTAAAACAAGTTTTCTGTTTCATACTAACGTATCCAGAAATTCACGAATTCCAATCGTATGCTCGCTTTTAAATACAGCCGTCACACATGTCATGGTCACATACAGAGAAAATTATCAAGACTTTAAATTTGTCAATTGTTTGTCAAAATGTTAGGATGTAAACTTCCCCAAGAGAATACCACTGATAGGAAGAATAATCCAGAAATACTAAAAAATTTTCGTCAAAATCTTCAAGATTTTGGCCAAGATTCCGCTGTACCACCCCCCAAGTATCAAACAGTTATAAAACATTATGTCTCTCCAAAGAGCCGCAACTTTTGCTACCTAGTTGGAAGTTAAGTTAGTAAATGGAGCTGGTTCAGCAAGTAGTAAGTCTCTAAAGCAAGAGAAAAAGAATATGATGGAGAATATGATTATTTGTAGATTTTGATAGTAAATGGGGTTTGCCCAGTATTTGACTATATAAGTTTCAATACACCATGAATACACCAGAACATAATGTATGCTAATTGATCTCAACTTTCACCAGATATCGAGGTGTTGAGCATGGTGACGATGATGTTCTGGAAGCAGCAGATAAAGACCAGATAAAGTAGCAAATGTGTTATAGTAATGGGTATGGTTGGTTAGAAATGCCCAAAAGAAAAATCAGTTACTCCTAAGAAAAATTAAAGTACCTATAAGCATTTGTAGTAACAAAATATCAAAACTATAACTTTTTGAGCCAAAAATTTAACTAGATTATTATCTGAGAATTTGAAAGCTACTGATTTGTAGTTCTTAATCAAGAGGGATAGTCGTATATGTAAGAGCTACTGGCCCAAAATGGAGCAGTACTTTTGGTTCAGGATTGCAATTTGTTGTTTGAGTTGTTGGAATATCATTTATGACGAAGCATAGTTGTGATCAAACCAAACAAAGGCAACAAGTAATTTTAAACCTTCAGTAGTTTCTTAGGCTATTATGTCTCTGAAATTAGTCATAAATTCATAATTTTCGTGCCATGTTTAATTTTAGAACTTACATACTACAGCAACTTCTTCAGATACCAAGCCAGAAACAAATTCCATTACTTTTAGGCGGTGATTGGTATTTCAAAATTGGGCCAAGCATTACTGGAGCATAGGACTTGCTCGTTAAATCAAACAGAGCTTTAAATTAACAAATCCATAGCAGTTGAATTGACTGAAGCAACACACACATTATCTTACTGGTCTGATGGGATAAAGCCACTCTGAGTTATACGATGAATGAGCATTATGTAGACTATGTGTTCAACGTCAGTGACAGCCATTCTTGAGAAGAATTGCTCCTCCAGTGTGAGGTGTTTTAGTGAGAGGTATTCCTATAGAGACTAAACTATTGTAGTAACAAAAGGAATTACTGGGGAAATTGGAGAATCTACCAGTATCCTTAACTGCATCCACCAGTCGCAAACTGAAATGGTCACCGTTAAGATTTTTTATCGAAAAGGCAGTTCAAGATACTTGTATGGATATGCTTGAAATCTCCTGTGGTTGCAGCAAAATTTTTTGTCAGGGCTGAGCTCAGCGTTTGGCATCGTTCCTAACGGAATGGACTTACTAGTTTGACATAATGCAAAATTCTCAGGATTCATCCAAGAGAGGAAAGACTCTACATAGAGCAATGCTGCGATCAATGACAGATCTAATAGGTAACTAAGCATTCAATAAGCACATGCATCAGATGGACCTAGTGAATTGATTACTGCAAAGATTGTGGAACTACAGAAGAAATACCTAGGGACTTCCTTTCTGACTAGTCGGTAGCATAGCTACTTTCATACATCTTTGTTCAAGTGGAATGACTAAGTTGTTGTTTGAGATGGTCTTCTCGGCGGAAATTTCTAGTGAATATAAAAGCGTAGACAAATAGCCTTAGGTTAGAAGGTATTGAACCCTAAGTATACAAAAAAAATAAATAAATATTAAGACGAGCTCGATTAATGAAATTAAATCAAAACAAAGCAATGACTTACTCTTCTCAGAAGAATATATCTACATACGCATATCTGAAATGATTGCATCAACAAATGCACAATAACAATCATTTCAACACAACCCTATCCCCTAAGTCCGAACAGGAAACCATAACATTTCGGTTGTTAAATCTTAACGGCCACCAGCAGTAAATATTTAAGATTTGTTTGAAATATCTATATCGGATTCTATCCACTTTGAAGAGTCAAAGTCGTTGCGCGTGAAATTTAAAAATAATCAATCATTAAGTAACGATCCGGTAAGTCACAAGTATACATTTAGAACTCTAAGTATGTAGTTTAAAACTCTGAATCATCTGGATTTATTCTTCCAAAAATAAATCCATTACGCATATACATATGTTGCATTAAGCGTAGCATTTTATTAAGATACTGAAGAATTCGACTATCTTCAGCTGAGATTTAACAGAATTAATTAAATATATCGCAATTTTACAAGCAAATATATGTATGTACATACTTGAAACTAAGATCTAAATATATCAAATCAAACATCAACTTACATATTAATGAGATCGTATTAATTTGAAATTATCTAAAGACATTTCTTATTAAAAGCATTATACGACAAACATACTTGGGCAATAATATTCCTCTCTTCTCTTCATTCAAGGTAAATATAAAATTAATGTAAAGGCAGGATAAATTTATATAATTCAGCACACAAAAAGATCCGATGTTAATTAAATTTTCATTTCATCTTATGAAAAGCGTTTGCTCTTGACAGCAGCGATGTCTATAAATAAAATGACACATCGATTAGCTCTGTAGGCAAGGTCGGTTTGGTATTACATTGTTTCTGAGGCTATTTCGGAAAATTTCGCGAAACTTATTGACGCAAGTTACAAAATACACACTCACAAATATACGCGTTACATATATGTACTTACATATGTGTACATTCGTTGTAATTAATCTGTATAGTAGCAAATAGTCTTTATGATCTCGTAAACAGGTGGCTCACCTCGACCGTTTATTATTGAAATAAGCAAAGGTATCGGTGTTGAGTATACTTTTGAAAGATAGAGAGATGAGACTAATGCGGGGGTTGCCCTAAAGGGACTAAGACAGAAGGCAATTCCAAATAGGAACTGTAGATTTGATGCTAGAGCAAGTTCTCAGTACATATAAGTATTCGTTTTCCCATTCAATCACTTTTGTTTCAGTCATTACCTGCATAATTGACTTTTCCATTTAGCATTAGACTTATAGGATTTTGTGTTGGTGGGTACTCTCAAACTATGCGAGCCTTTCCTTGGATAACCTTTTTGGCAAATTAGGCGGAGAACTGGTACATTTACCTCCTAGTTAGGCGGTACCAATTTGAACCCTAGTGTTCTAGTCTAGTCTATTTTGAATCTATTCTTCTGTAGTTTCCCAAATTCTGTGTCAAATGCGACATTTTAAGCCAGCCCATAACAGTCGATGCCTGTAATTTTTGCAAACTGTGGTGGGTGCCTAAGCATGAATTATTAAGATTGTTTTAAAAAAAAGGTGAAAGTGGCTCAAAGATCAATAACTTCCAAATGGTGAGGTTTTGATGAGTCGTTCCGCCGCAGAGCCAGAACTGCTAATACCAATTAAAATAAATTGATAAAATACTTTGGCATTCGAAATAAATGGTTGTGGGTGGGATTGATCATGCCAAATAGTATCAAGAACACTGGAGATGATATTTGAAGAAGGCACCTACATATAAAAAAAAATAGTTAATTACAAAAATAAGGAATTGATTCTGCATATCTGCAAACCTAAAAAAATATTTTGATGCACATTAACTGACCACTACTGCAGCAGCATCTTCCAAACATTCGTTAATAGATTTGCGGGAAGTGGGAAAATTTTTAAGGATAGAAATGGTTTTAAATATTTATCCAAAGTAATTGAAACCGCAATGCTTTTGAAATACGGTTTTGTGGTATATTTGCTACAAAATGCAAAAACTTACTAAATACATAGAATAACCTTAATTCCATTTACTTACTTAAAACCAAACGAAACCAAAAATATTAAAAAAATGCAATCTTCTATTATTTTGGAAAGATACTTCCTCTGGCAGTGGGCTATAGAATGTCAAAATAGATTTTTACGTTTTCTGGTAGACAGAAGTACGGTTTGATTGCAAAAGACCTTCAAGGAGACAATAATGACCCTATCAGAAGGTTGCATTACGTGATTAGTAAGAGGATGATAGATACTGTTATCGTATCATATGCTTTTTCAATTACATTTCTTACTGACTAGGGCAGTCATTTTCAACTAATAGATCCGCAGTTAGAAGTATTGGGCACACTGAACTTTTTGCCTTTTTAACGGCTCTGACGGATATATTCGTCATTGCCAAAATCCTACTGTGTTTTCTTGCTTATGTCAATATATTTGCATACCCATGTTTGTTACGTTTAGTAGTCTACTATCATCAACCATTGTGATCGGTGAGTGTTTAAAGATATTTAGTCTACCTCTAGCACTCTTGAAGTAACGTATAGTTCTGGATATAGCGTTTATATGTATGTACACTCTCTCTCTAGAGTAATGTCTGCCCCATCCAACGGGTTCATATCAATAACGTCTTCCAATGGACGTACTCTAGCCATCGGGCGACCTTGGATATCCGACGGCTAGAGTACGTCCATTGGAAGACGTTATTGATAGGAACCCGTTGGGTGGGGGAGACATTACTTTAGAAAGAGAGTGTACATTTATCTATTGGTACGAGAAATAGAAATAATAAGGATCACAATGAGGATTCAGATGATGAATGTAGTTCTTCCGTTGAATCAGAAGACATCCAAATAATAAATTTTGAGATATACTTTCCAATGCCATCTTTTTCATTTACTTAGACTACTGTGTTCATATACTCATATACTCATCACATGTTCGTTCATACGGCGAGATCCAAATTGAACTTTAATGTTGACGTATCCGTAAACAATGTTTCTTTGTCGGCAAAGAATAATTTGAAATTTCTTCGGAGTAATCTTGATGAAGCTCTAGACTGGGATAAGCATTGTATGTACTACTGTTATGACTGATATGGGCAGAGCTTGTTACCAGATTAGAATATTGCGTAATGTGTTACCTTTAAACTCAGTTTTGTCTTTTTGTTATAGTGAAGTTTACTCCAGACTGTCATATGGTATTGCTTTTTGGGGATCTGCCAGCCATGCACACGGAGTTTTTCTCGCCCAAAAACGAGTTATAAGGTGCATTGGTAATATTAAAATAACTCTATCTTGTCGACTTTTGTTTAGTAAATTTAAAATACTTCATGTTCCAACTGTCTATATTCTTGACATCTTAACCTATATATGTATTTAGTAAGAGGGGTGAGTTTATAAAAAATAATGAAAGTCACAGTTACAATACTAGAGGAGAGGATAATTTTAGACGCTCTTTTAATAAATTCTTTATAACAAAAAGAGCACCATCTTCCGTGGGAGTCCGAGAGAAAAATATATTGCACCAAAACTGTATTTATCCCATGGACAAATTCGTTGCCTTGTTTAACAATTGAACTGATTTTATATTGCATTGTATTTTGTGTTTGTGTAATATTGGGACATTTTTGACATGCTTAATATACACCTGTGTATACACTAAGCTAATAAAGATATTATTATACCTTATAAGAAAAATTTGAAAAGCAGATTAAGGCTGAAGTGTTATAAAATTTACACACAACTTGCAGGAAGATAGAATACATTCAATTTTCAATTAGATCTACATCTAAATTATCTTATCAAGAGCAACATTTTCCTGAAGTATTACCATCCACTCCAAGTAAACAAAAACCGACAAAACGTTGCATTATTTGTTATAGAAATGGTATTCGGAAAAAGTCCATTTATTGGTGCAAAGAGTGCGTCTCTGTCCAGTTGCATGTAATAAAATTTATAATACTAAAGAATAACTTTCATTTTGAGAAAGCTACAGTTTCATTTCTATATATTTTGGTGTTATTTTAGAATATTAATTTTAATTTTTTTATTATTTTTGTAAAAATGGAATATTCGCATACGGTATGACAAAAATCAGTTGAATTCTATACAAAATTAAGGAAATAAAAAGTATTAAATTACTCAAAAGATATAAAACATCGCATGGTGGTTATGACGTATGTACATATAGGAGCTTATATTCGCTCACGAGAAAATCATCGAGTCAGTGATCAATGCTTATCGAGCAGCATCAGAGGGCGTTAAAGGGATTAATATATTTTTGGTGGGGCTTCGTAAATTTATTTATTAAAGCAAAATTATAAAAATATCCACATCTAATGGGTCCATTCTTGGCTTTTATAACAATAGCAATCCTTTGGGAAACACATCGTCCAAAACTTGCATATTCCTCTATATATCTTATGTTCCTGATACTTTTTTCCCATTTCTAGGTCAATTATAACAGAATTTCTTTTTCTGTAGACATTTTTGTTGATAGGCATGGTTAGTTATTTATTAATTGGCACGAATTAAATGTCAATTTTATTCCACTGAAGAAGTTGTTTAACGAAAACTTAATAAATTGTAAACGTCCTTGTTATAATTGACCTAGAAGTGGGAAAAAGTATCAGCAACATAAGATAAAGGTCTTAAAAATACATATATTTACTAATATTCAACTACACTTATGTCATTCCACTATTGAAGACCAGCATTTTTCAAAGTTATCTTTGATCTTATTCTTTGTTCTCTGATTTTATGGTTTAATATGGTTCATTGGTACTCGATTGGATTAAGATCTGGCGATCTGCCCAGTCCAGCAAATTAATACTATACCCTTCAAACCAGTGCATCGTAATCGTTGCTGTATACCAAGAGGTATTGTTTTATTGAAGCTTCACCACAAAAGTTGGTGTTACTAAAAATGTGCATTAGCAGAGGCATCAACACATCACACGCGCTTACTCTTGCTGTCTGAGGAACATACAGCCTCTCTAGTGTTTAGTAAAAAGTTCAGAGAATCTCTAAGAAACTTTGAAATTAGTTGTTTATCTTGGCATTCGGTTGTCACGCATTTTGTGCCTACTTTTTATACTATTTTTTTACAATTCAAGTGTTTTTAGAGTCGCCTAATACTTCTGACTGTCCGCTCGTGAACTACCAAAATAGACTACTCGCTGCTCAAGTAGATGTAAGGCTAAGAAAAACTTGGATTAGCTCAATCTACTCTCATGACATTGAACATGCGACAGGTATTGAAAGAGGTCAAAATGCTTCCGCCAAACGATTTAATTCTATGAGTCTTATGACTGATATATCATGTCATATTTTTTATGTAAATGGAAGATTGGAACCCTAACAGAAGTACGCAAAGTTTGACCATCCATTAACTGAATCTCACTGACACGTTTCTGCCATTATGGAGCAACAACTTTAGAAGGCTCATGCCCGGCGATTAATATTTCGTAATCATCCAAATACAACTGCTGAATAAATTGTACTTAACGTATGTATGTACATGTGTTATATATATAATTTAAACATTTACTTAATGTAATTGAGCATATCACCATTTTAATTTATGCAACCGTGATAAAACATGTTTCTGCCTTGAAGAATGATACTTTTAAATATACCACCAGAAAAGATAGGTGAAGGTAATTTAAATTTTTAATTTACGCGTCACTTTAAATAAGTAATACAGTTGAGATGGCACGGTTGATATTTAAATGTCAAGCTGATAAAACTGGAGACCGAGCTGTTGCTACCGAAGAGAACCGCTACTTGTTCGCATGCTTACTTGGTAGAAAAACGAGAATAAAACAGAAATCGCAACGTTATTGTAATTTAATACATCGTTAAACATGCGAGAAGCTAGAGACGGAGGCCGATGTAGAGGAAAAAACAACAGCAGAAGAACAGTGCTAATTCTACTACGCGAAACCGTGATTAATACATCTTTTCTTCATAATAATTACGTTGCGGTAAATGCAGTTTATGCTACGTCTACTTTTCGTTTGGTATTTATGTACATACATACATAACCTCTTTTAATTGTTATGGTAAATCTTAAAAATATGTACTCAATGAATACAAAAATTAGTAATAACACCCCAATTACTACTTCAAAATTTTTCTAGACTTATTATTTCTGTCTACGAACTCACTTGACTTCTCTAAATCATTTATTTGTTGCGTTAGTAAATAGTAGCATTCTGCTTATAGTGTTCTCAGCCTAAAATTGAAACGAGCCCATGATATTTTCACACAGCGAGTCCTGATAATTGGTCAGCAAAAGTTGAGATTTGGTTGCCTGTCCCATTACTCTTCCTACAATAACTTTGATCTCCGACCACACTTCAATTTATGAGAATTATTAAGCATGACGTCCATAAATGTGGTCTATTTAATATTAATATATAATAATATTAAATATTAATATAATAGTCTGGAAATGCTTAGGAAAACTTACCTAGGCATGAAAAACAGATTTGCATTATACTGCTTATTCAAACCCTACAAATCACCTGGTTCGGATGGAATACTCCCAGTACTCTTCCGACAAGGAGAGGAACACATAGAACCATTGCTATGCAAGATATACAGAGCCAGTCTAGCTCTAGGATATATACTGAAAATGAGAAATAGGGCAAGGGTTGCATTTATATCCAAACTTGGAAGACCCTCGCATGCTGAGGCTAAGACATATCGACCCATAACCCTATTCTCATTTATACTGAGGGCTATGGAAAAACTGCTGGAAAAATATATTAGGGAAACCTCACTACTACAGAGACCACTACACCCTAATCACCATGCTTACCAGTCAGGAAAATCATGTGATAGTGCCCTGCAGCAACTTGTATCGCGAGTAGAAGCATCTATCAACAATCAGGAGATTGCTCTAGTAGCATTCCTGGACATAGAGGGAGCATTTGATAATACTTTCTTTAAATCAATGATAAGGGCCGCCAGCATTCGTGGTGTGGAACCCTATCTTTGAAATTGGCTGTGATATAATGATTCCCAAACTCTCCTTTGATAAACCCTTCAAGGTTGTCTTAGACTGGGATGAGTGGAAAACAACCAAAGGCTCAGCTGATTCATATCTTATCGGATAGTCAGGCGGCCCTAAAAACACTAGTAGCCTATCAGATAGCCTCAAAGCTAGCTTGGGACTGCCTGAAAAACCTGAAAACTCTGGAAAAACGCAACAAAGTTACTTTTGTGTGGATGCCGGGGCATAAGGGCATATCAGGCAATGAGGTAGCAAACTAGCTCGCAAGAAGAGGCTCTGCAACTCAATTTACTGGACCAGAACCGGGTCTGGCAATAACTAATACTGCAATACGTGGTGCAGTAACTGAGTGGATTACAAAAGCACACCAGGTACACTGGAACAACGTTGAAAGGCAGTGACACAGCAAACGGATGATGGAACAGCCATCCCAATTAGCAGCAGATTAGCAGCGCATGTGCAGGCTCTTAACCGAGTACAGCTTAGAACAGTGACGAGTCTGCTAACAGGACACGGCTGCCTAAGGAAATATCTGCACAGAATTGGAATCTTTAAAGATGAACCCATCTGTAGATTATGCAATGAGGAAGAGGAAACAGCCTACCACATTGTATATGAATGCGCTGCATTGGTACAACGGTCAATTATGGAACTAACTAACCAACTAACAGGTTCACCGGAAAGAGATTTACCATACAAGCTATTAAACCTAGTAAAGGGGACAAACCTGTTTATGTAAAGAAGCTCACTAGGCACGGAATAATACAATAGGTCATAGGCCGCGGTGTTAAAGGGATGATGCAAAAACCTGATCCGTACCCAGTGCACAAATCAAATCAAATCAATCAAATACTGCTTATCAGGACTCGCTGGAATCAGTAGCAACGAGAAAGGTAATCTATTAGCACAGAAGGCCGCCGCAACCTCGTTAGTGGGAGTGGAACCGTTCTGCAGAATAGGGAAAAAGAACTCAAAGACATAGAGAAGAAAGCATTCCTCTGGATGAATCGTCCTGGTTTGAAACACACCAAAATGTTCCTCGGACAATTCAGTAGCAAAGAGCAAAGATTATGCTAGAACTAAGTAGAAACTAGCTACATGCCTTGTAGCTTTCTCACCTTGGGTAAGGGTTAGGAAGCTATAGCTGCGGGAAAATTCAAGCAACTCATATAGCTTATGTAGGAGGGCCCAATAGATCATCAGGTGAGAATCGCCCTCTAACCCTCAAAATTCTGAATGAAAATATAAACTGCATATGCTTGCACTGTACTCACAGCATCGGGTAATGCAAAATTGATTTTTAAAGATCTCTTCTTGAGTTAATTCTGTGCAAATGCAATTGGGCATGACTTGGCTTCATTCAACTTAATACCTGTGAATTTTTGCCGCCAACCATTCCACTCCATCAATCAGTGAACTTTCAATATTCAACTTGTGCACCAAACGATTTAGAGATTTGCTTTTGTTTGATTATCGTTGCGTCACAATTTGGAAGAAAAAGTTTAGACAAAATTCACCAAAATTCTTTACTAGATTATTGCCTTAAAGTGCATGCAGAACACTTGACGTAATGCGCAACCGCTTGATATATTTTTGAGTTTTAGCCTTAAAAAATTACTAGAGTTCTTCATTGCTTCTAAATCGTTTAAATGACCACCATTTTCAAAATTATGTATTGGTACTAGAAATTGTTTTGGGCCAACTTCTTTGGGGCAACAATTTATGCTTTTTGGCACGATTTTAGAATGAAAAAATGGTTTACGGAAAGAAGAGATTGATTTACTCAGTTTTTTGATAAATTCTACCAATTTAGGTAAGAAATCAATGCAGCTTGCAAGCATACATTTTTGTGCAAATCTTGGCGATAAAATACCGCATGTAAAAAATGTTAAATTATCAAATCTGTCTTAAAAAATACTAATAACAATAAGATTCGTTCTATTGTGTCATCCAAGATAGAAGAAGTAATGTATGTTTAGAAAGCAGTCTTTTTTTCTGTTTGAGGAATTTTTTACTTTCACTTGCGCTAGATCATTATACCAACATTTCGCGCGCCAAAATACGAACAAAAAGAGTTTAAAATCGACTTATATGATCAATTTTTTTATTATAATTTTAATAAACAAGGTAATTATGTCGAAATAGCAATCTAAAATATGGTATTTATCGCAAGCTATCGTCGTTAAAACAATTTACGATTCTTTAACTCCTTTTCTAAAGATATATTTTATTCAAATTAGTAAAACTGCGATTTAAAACACCGTAATGATAACGATATAATTAAGAAATGTTACGCAAAGTAAACCGTTTACCTTACATTTCGATCTCCGCCGGTAAATGATAGCTTTTTCTTTTTCACGTTGTGTAACGTTATAGTGATTACATTTTAAAATTAAGCACCCATTTGGAATTTCAACATCTGACTTAACGTAATGATGCAAGTTAACCTAAAAATTTCAATCGTACGAGCATAAGATAGAGCCGAACACGAAGAAACGCACGTTTAAGCAGATGTTTTCATAACTTTATCCGCAGCCTAGTAGCTCGAATATTTCACGCCTAAGGTTTATTTTTATATTTACCTACCTCATTATTTGTTGTTAATAAATAAATAACAGTTATAGGTCTTGTATTAACAGCGGCTTAAAATAGAACGCTTCGTGACTGTTTACGTTATAATAATATCGTGATATGTTTATAGTTATTTATCTAATATTAAGTTGTCAGGAACTCATAAAGAATTCGTTCTTAGAAACAGATATACAGTATGAGGCAAAATAATCAGAAGAGCTGGTAAAAACGTTTTTATATGATTCATAAGTGATCCCGTGTGAGTTAATTGGTAAATAACTTGAATTAAATCGTTTTTTTTATTTCTTATTATTGGGCAGACAATTAAATTAAAAAAAAAGATAACCAATGAAATAATCAGACTGATCATGGAAAATGAGAGACCTAGACAAGTGTTACATGGTATAGAGAGGCCTTAGCCCCAAAATGACTCTGTAGTTAGACACAAGGGTAATAAGATAATAACATGCGCAGCAGTAGAATGGTGGTCAAAGATAGAGCAAAGTGGGGGGCAAAAGGTGTCTATATTTTTTCCACAATCCGCGATGAGATCGAGTCCCTATTTTCTGGATTAGTTCAGTAAGTGTTGAGTATAAGCTAGTTTGGGACCGCGTAAGCGCCTTGAATAAGGTGTGCTTCCAAAGTAAATTAACATTGGCCTGGGTTCCCAGCCACAAAAACATGAAGAGGAATCAGCCAGTAGACTATGTCGCCAGTCAAGATTCGTCAAGGTTATTCGCTAGGGCTGGCCTTTTCTTCAGCAGCACCAAATCGCCAATCGGAAAGTCCATCTACAAATGGATACATAGCAAGTCCAGCGAATGGTTGCAAACATTACCAGGGCAAAGACAGGCAAAAAAGTTCCTAAAGAAAAAGGGGCTTGAATTTATTAGAGACTGCTAAGCAAAACCAGGAAGACTGTCAAAATGATAGTGGGTCTTCTCAGCGGCCATTGTAGGTTAAAGAGGCATATGTATATCATAGACGTAGCAATTGATCTTATCTGCAAATTTTGCAAAGAGGAGGCAGACATCCCAATTCTTATGTGGTGCCATTACATTTTTGAGCTTTTCCACACATAAATTGGGCAAAAAACGAATGTCGAAACATGGATTTCATGGATGGATTCATCGAAACTATTACAAAATTGAAAACGGTCTACCTAGGAGGATGTTAATCTCAGGATTTTGGACTAATAGATAATTTACACCGAACAAACATTCATTCTAGATCAAAGTAATTTGTAATACAAACGCAGAAGATGCTAGAAGATATTTTTTTGCGCAAACCCTCCAAACAAAATATTCTGAAGTAGTTGATGACCCTATTTGCTGATTCGCTAAACACTGGATATGGTACTTCCTTATACATTAGCGGCATTTGATTCTGTTCCTATTACTTGCTGTGATATTTGCGCATATATGAAACACTGAGATGTAGACCAGGGTGGGCTATCAATATATTTTTCAATTGTGTCTATGACTTCTATATTTTCAGCTGTTTCCATATCTTCTTTTATATTTTCAGGCTCCTAAGGTGGCGCATGAAATAATATTTATCATTTATAACTCATGTGTTTCCTTTTGAGGGTCCGGTTCCTTTTTCATGCTGGTGTATTTCTGGAGGTGACCCCACCTTTCGAAGTTTTTCACAATTTTGGGGACAGTTTTTGGTTTTTGGTCTTACGCTGCTTTCTTCTTAAGTGTTTGCCTCTTTCGTTCTTCTTTGTCGTCTTGCTCTTCTTTCCGCTTAGTTTTCTTTGCAATTATCAATTCCTTACACTCATCAGACGTTATTGCAAATGAAATCTTTTGTTTTTATCTGCCTTTTCCTGTTATCTACAATATTTGGGGAATGTAAGAAATGATCGAGTGAGGTTGTATTGCTTTGTGGTATGTTGGTAGGTTCATTCACGTCTATCGGTTCAATATTTTTAAACGAAAGAATTTCATCTAAGTTGTTAATAAACTCCGCGAAAGCTGTTTGATTTGAAACGTGTGTTGAACCACATTGGCATTGCCGATTAGAAATTTTCACCGTTGGGCAGTTCTAGATGCTGGCGTTTATATTCAGTTACATAATTGCAATCATTATTTAGGACTTCATAGTATCAGCAACATAAGGACTTCATACATAAAGATCAAAAATTGAACGAGTGCTTGTCTGATATCTTCTTCGTTCTTGATTGTTTTCCTTTGCAAAAAGTTTGGTACGGACAAAACCAGGTGATTTCTCATTCTAGGTCTGCGACGTTCTAAGATCTTTCTGAAGAAGCATGTGGCCAAGCATTTTTATGAACTAGTATGAGGTCCTTCCTATTGAACATCGCTGGCCTCGTTTTTTGGAGTACTGTTTTTAAATTATCCAATTGCTCCCAATACCTCTCCGAATTTAATTTTTGTTTGGTTTTAACAGCTCAGAATGTAGATATTGGTCTTCGAATGTCACACCATTTACACAGCATTCTCTTATGCAGGTCCAGCTTCAATTTAGTGGGGGAGGGGACAGATTTTTCTGGTTCACAATATGCCCCTTTCTTTCAGATGTTTTCATGGATAATCAACTCTTCATTTCCAGTTATTATCCGGTCTAAAAATGATTCCATTTTGTTTCATATAAGCGAAGATGTGCATCTGATGATTTGATCATTCAATTCACCTATCTCGAATATTTCGACACAAATACCAGATTTCAAGTATGATCAAGTATGGTTTGTTAAACAAAATCATACCTTTCCGCAATATCCGATATTCTCATTGTCAAAAAAAGATTTTGCCCTAATATGATCTTGTATCCTGGTGTCTGGCGTACGCTGATGTGGTGTGTGTGGCGAAGACGGTGGGTGACATGAAAGATATGATTGTCAGGTTGGAAATGTTCTTTGGGAGAAGAGATTTACGTGTGAATGTGGGGAATACAAAGATGATGGTGTTTAAGAACGGAGGAAGGGGAAAGAGGGAGAAACAGTTTGAATGGAAGAGAGAAAAGATAGAGAGAGTGAGAACGTTTAGATACCTACGATACATAATGTGTAAGACGAATGGGACGAATTATTATGTGAAGTATGTTTGTAAAAAGGCAAAGATGGCTATGGCGCAGATTTGGAATACATGGGGAGCGAGAATGAGAGATTCGTTTAAAGCCAGAATGGTGATACTAGAAGCATGTGTTAAAAGTATAGTGAGGAGAAGGAAATAGAAAGAGTGCAATTAATGTTTATCAAGACGGGCTTGGGTGTAGAACGGTCGATCCCGGATTGTATTGTGTTGCAAGAGAGTTATAAAGAGAAGGTGAGAGTGAATGCGGTGAAGAGACTAGTGAAGTTTGAGCGCGAGGTGTATGGTAGATAGGAAACTAAGATAGTGAAGGAGGTGTTGAGGCTAATGGAGGCGGAAGGGAAGAATGGAGTGATAAGGACAATATGGGGATAAAGAAGGAGGAGAATGGTTGAGGAGAATGGGTGGTCAATGGAGTGTATGATATAGATATGCAAGAGAGAGATTGTAAAAACGAGATATAATAGAAAGTATGAATGGATCCAGATTATAGGTGGACTACCAGAGTATCTGAGAGGAGAAATGAAGGGAGAGGCAAAGAATGATAGCACGTTTCCGATGTGGGATGTGGGAGTGAGGACGGAGATGGTAAATACTGGAGAAGGGAGGATAACAGAGTATGTGCCTTAAGTGGGAATGGAAGGGACAACTGGCAGCACTGGGTGAGTGAATGTGGGGCGTTATAGTGGAGTGATGAGGAGAGAATAGAAGCGAGTAATTGGAGACGATGTTTGAATGAGAAAGGCGATGATGGGTGGGAGGATTTGGATTCCGTTCAATTGCTTTGATTTTTTTTTAGTTTTTTTTTTGTTTCGTAGTAGATTAATTTAGTTTTGTTTTGTTATTTTGTGGTACATATATTGTTTAGTGTAATAATCGTGCACGTATAGTCTTCTGGCTCGTAATTTTTATGTCAATAAAGGTTATATATATATATATATATATATATATATATATATATAACAGAACTGTTTGGAAGGCTGATTCCGACTTGATTAAAAATTATAATTATTTAAACCTAAAATGTCTCCTCATCATTACTTTGTGGCAAGGCTAACTAGCTACTAATTGATTTCAGACATCATCCTTTCATCAATTTGCAAATTGACTAAACCGATAAGGATAAAAAAAATCAGCAACCATATCCCTAAATATTGCCTAAAAAAATGCAAATTTCGCAATAATTACTATTTTTCATTTCGTAATGGACTAAGTTAATTCCGGTGAAATCTTTAATTTCCATTTCTTCGAAATGTAAGAACGTTCACCTCCACATTCTTTTGTCCCTTTATTAAAGTATCTCTTCAAACAATGCACTGAGATGTTTACGCGGAATAAAAGTTTTTTGCCTTCAAAATCCGCTAGTCTGAAACACAAGTATGAAGAGAAAAAGACACATTTACTTGCCAAGATATAATAATACCCAAGATTTAACAGATATGATACAAATATGTGTTCACATACATATGAAATGAATACATTCATTTCGTTTAGAATGAGAACAAGAACGGCATCAGCTACAGGGAAAAAAGGCGGTCAAAACAGAGACAAGATAGGCAAAACTGAACGGGCACGTGATAAAGACAGATAGATGGGCAGATGTATCAAAGGGGAACGGTTTTTAATTTTCTGTGAAAGAACGCAAATTTCAAATGAAAATCCGGCAGCAGCGAAAATAAATTTGAAATTGTCTTTAGAGCGGTACCGCTTTCATGTAACGGTTGTTTAACAGCGGTCCGTCTATCCATTCAGCTGGCTCTCTCCGTTCTATCCTGCTCTCTTTTCGACACATTGATTTAATTTCGTTGGCTCCTGATGGGTTCTGTCGAGGACGCGCGATACCGATTCGGAAACATTTTTATGATAATACAGTCCGGATAAACGGTCAAGATATACTTTTATTATCATCTTTATTTTACGATAAATGTAGTGGTAATGGTAAACGCTATAAGAATGCTTTTCGAAATTATCCTGTTGTCTCTAAACTTTTAGTGGATTTGCCATAATAATCCGGAATTATAATTTCCATATCTGAATAATTATTACGGTGTATAATGGCTTTAGAGGAATCAATATAATATTTTGAATAAATTTGCTGTTTTTCTCTTTTTGTTTTGTGGGTTATTATGCTATACATACAACGATTTTGCATACGGGAAATAAAGGAGTTTAAAAGGGATCTTTGGAGGACATCTGCTTATCTTTATCGCTGGTTAAGTACTGGAATGTCAGATATAATTGCCATCTGCATCAACAACTCAATATTTTATCTATGATACCCTCCCAATGCTATCTTATAAAACTGCGCAAATTTAATTTCTTTCAAGACAGCTGGTTTTATAAGCTTCTCCAGGTAATTAAATTCCTTTTTAATAAATGTACAAATCTTGTACTTTTTTTCATGGATGAGAGACATCAGAAGAGGAATAGAGGTTATAACTTACTTGATGTGGTGCTGTAGACAAAAACAAAAAGATGAAAAACTATCCAGCAAAATGTGAGGACAATTTGGTTTTTTTTGTTCATTGGTAGGTTTAGATAGACCACTCCTTTATCCTTTTGTTAAGTTAAAACTGATGATGCTGTAAACTCTGTGGCAACTGGAGGCTGTGCCTGGAACTATTGGTGGATGGTCAGTGAAAATGCCATTCCATAATCCACCGGGTATTGCGTTTTACAAATACGGTACATGTTCACATAGGGAAGTCTTATGTCCATGTCACACCTTTCTCTTCCGAATAAGGTAAAGTGGTCATATTATGAGTATCTCCGAAAAGGGAGAAAAGAGGGGAAATCAGTTCTCGGAAGGAACGGCTTGCTAAAGAGAGGGAGTTACTAAAAGTCTCCCGGTGAACAGACCAAAGATTTGTTATTTCTCTGCCGTTCAGTGGAAACTGAAACATCACCATCTGAACTTGTCTGGCTTTGTGAACATTCCAAGATTTGGTTTCATTTGATTGAACACTGGGTATGGATCAGGTCTTTGCATCTTCCCTCTATCACCGTGGCCTATGGTCTATTGTATTTTTCCGTGCCTAGTGAGTTTCGTCACTTAAGAAGGTTAATACCCTTTAATAGATTTACTAACCTGGTACAGTAAATCTCTTTCTGGTGAACCTATTAGTAGGTTAGTTCGTTCCAGAAATTCATTCGCATTCAAATACAACGTGGTGGGCTTTGTCTTCCTTCTCACTGCATAATCTGCAGATAGGTTCGTCTTTAAAGATTCCAGTTCTATGCAGATATTCCCTTAGGTAGCCGTATCCTGTTAGCAGACTTGTCACTGTTCTAAGCTGTAATCGGTTAAGAGCCAACACATCCGCTGCTAATTGCTGGGATGACTGCCTCATCATCCGTTTGCTGTGTAGCTGTCTTTTAACGTTGTTCCTGTGTACTTGGTGTGCTTTTGTAATCCGCTCAGCTACTGCACGACGTATTGCAGTCTTAGTTATGGCCAGACTTGGTATAAGGAGTTTGCTACTTCAATGCCTGGTATGACCTTATGTCTCAGCATCCACGCCAAACTAACTTTGTTGTGATTTTCCAGAGTACTTAGGGTTTTCAGGCAGTCCGAAGTTAGTTTTGAAGTTATCAGCTGACCCTTCGGGCACATATCTCTATTGCTGGTATTTCCATTTGCTCCACAGTGGTACACTGCCCTTATATCATACAGTCCTTAGGATTCAAGGTTTCATCATATATGTCTGCCACAGCACCTGTCATTCTCTTTGACCGGTCTTGTACTACATTTGGGTTCGAATTCCAGATTATCTCAATCTAGGGCAACCTTGAAGGGTTTGTCGAAGGAGAGCATAGGAGTCATTGTCTCACATTTCAACATAGAAAAGTACTAAAAAAATCTCCGTATAGGATACCAATCAGATAGAAGAGGTAGATTATCAGTTTAATCTTCCATGATACTAATCTCTTTTGATATGGAAGTGAGTAAAGATAAACCTTTGTATTATTGGATCTTTCATTTTACCAATGTATCACGATCTGTCAGTAACCCCCAGATCACCGTCCCAAATAGATAATTGAGGGGATCGAAATTAAGTCTTTAAGAAAAATGTTTCACTAAGCATTTTGGTTTCTTGATTTTCACATTCAAGTGTTATCTTGAGGCCCAATTCAGGGAAGGGAATTCTTAAATTTTGTAAAAATACTCGTTTCAATGACGTGTTCATTGCCAAAAGATTTGGGCAGATCCGTCATGGCAATATATAGAGTTAACGATGTTGAAAAGGTTGAAATGATTAACCGAATCAACCGTAGATTAAGGTGTTATGGAAGAATCCTCAATATACTGGTAAGAATATGAAAAATCGGAACACAGTGATCAAACTTGTTATACACTGGTTCAGGTTAAGAAGATAAAACTATCTTGCCATAAAACCAGTTCTTACACAACTTACTCAACCCTCACATTGCATACAAATGAAACATACTACGTCTTTTAGACTAGATTATTAGAAGAAAAATACACTGGAATATCTCATGCAAGATTCCATGATTTTAATAAAGAATTTGTAAGCATTCTTTGATTTTGCCAAAACCAAATAGACTGGTGACAATTATTTGCGTAAGTAAAATTTTGTGTAGCATGAGTCTCACATGGAAGAAGCTAATGCGTTAGGCAGGTGTTATCGTCCATCTACTAGGATTTTAATATAGGCAAATTGCACTTCAATACCAATACAATAGAAAATTGTCCGAAAACGGTATTAATAACTTTTTGAGCAAAATTTGTCAGGAGTAGAATTTACTTCAAAACTTCAAACTTGCGACGCTGCTAAAACCCAACGGTAATAATGGCATCGATGACGAAGTTTACCTAGTCAAGTGAGGAATGTAACTAGCAAGTACATATGTAATCACAACTTCATTAAGGTAATGTCGTAACAAAGCCAGAAACCCAGTCGCGTAGTAAGAGCTACAATTACTGCAATTGGTACTCTTCTCGAATAATACATCTTAGAAAGCCAGTGCAGCTAAGCCCCCAAAACCCCCAAAACAAGCACATTTTGAAATAAAATACGCAGAGGTTTAGAAAAGAACCCAAGACATAAGCTTCAGTGACAATCTTTTTTCAACTTCTAGCCCAAAAGGGCAAGCTTTTCATAATCAACATAGTCCCAATTCTAAAAAATTTGGCAAGCAATTAAGTGTTAAAAAGAATTGGTGTTAAGTATTTTTTTAATGAAGAAAAACGATTGTGAGATCAAGTTGCTCAATATACAGAATAGTTCCAGAATTTCTGGGATTCTGCATATGTACTTAGTTTTACCAAATTTGGTATAGATGGTGGGGTGGTAGGAAGAACGATGAAGTGGATGACTTAAACTCATTCTACCTTTTCGTCTAAATGTCTGAAGTACCTAGTTTTCATTTTTTTCATACTCCTCCAAAAAATATATTACTATCTCTTTTGGTACATACATAATTACAAAATTTCAAATTATAATTATCTTACAAAGATACTTTAATAGCAAGAAAACGATGCAATATTCTCTTGGTAGAACAAATAGTAACAAAAGAACAAGAACGATATAACAACAATCTAATTTGGAAAAAGTGCTTGGAGAGCCTGTCCGCTTTCATTTTGTCCAATATTAAAAGCTATACATCTGTTGTTATAGCATTAGGATCGTAGATGCGATCTCCTGAAAACTTGCTCTTCGGGTTGGACGTTTAATTATTCCCCGCCAATTACTGACAGAGAAAACCATAATTATGCAAGTAACGTAAGTCATTTGCGCCAAGAAAGTAATAATTAAAAGTTATTAGCTTACTCGCCCGTTATGAAATGCCGTAATGTTTGTCGGCAGCCGTAGCAGAAGAAGGAATAATGAAAAGAAGTAAGCGCTTACCTCTATTCCATCCACTCACAGCAAATACGAAAGGAAGTACATAGTTGGAACTTTGATTTTGAGTTAAAAGAAATATAAATAAATGCTACCAGTACTCAACCTCAATTAATCGTATTGTATTCTCGATTAAATTCAAGAAATCGACTTTTAAAATTTAATTAGGATCAATTTGAAAATCAAATCCGCTCGAATAAATACAAGTTCTCCCAAGCAAACGTCTGTAACTTTGTTTGAGGTCGCGCACATTCCATTTAAACTCTATCCCATGCTAGTATACGTGCAACCCATGTGTGTTAGGATCTTGGTCGGCGAACATACAGAACGGAGACGGAAAGAACGAAGAAAGCGAGTATCACGAGAGTATAATAAGACAATGTCTAATATCCAGTTCCACTCATGTAGATCCCTCTTCAACCACAATCTCACACACATGTGTGTGATGCCCTAGCTATCTGGAAAGTACGCGTGCGTTTCTATGTGTCGGTGTGCTCGCCTGTTTACACAAGGAATAAAGTTTTGAAGTTTCTATTTTAAAAAGCCCCACTTATCGTCTGTGAAATAACCGAGCGAAAATATGATACCGTAAAACGTAAAGTTGCTTCCTCGGCTTTATTCTAGTCATTCTGTTAGCTAAGATATGCATCTGTTAGGGTTTCATTGTATGTACGTGTAGCTACTTACAAAATATAAGATAATATTTGTTCAAGGTTTAATCTTGCCGACCTAATATCACAAGCGATAGTTTCATTTATAAAATATACAAAGAATAATTACTCTGATGCTCCTGGTGTCCTGCTCAATAAATTCGTTTGTATTAACGATTTTTAATTTTATAATTAGATACAAGACATTTTAAGTTGTTGCAATGAAAATTTAAATCAGAACAAAGACTTGAAAAATATGTTCTGATTTCGTTATTTTTGGTGGGTAATTGATCAAAATTATTATCTAGATATATTTTGGATTTAATTTTTAAAATAAATTTAATTGAACATGACACCAAACGCACTATCTTGATTAAATTTGTGTTGGTAACATGATCAATAAGTTATACCTCATTATTACCTTGAAGAATTTAATGTATAGAGATAATTAATTAATAAAAAATTTAAATTATTAAAATCAGAAATCTTATATTACAATTTTTTCCAAATAAATTAATTTATTCAATTTTCTTCCTTCTCATCACTGCAATTTCTTTTTCCTTAACTTGAAAATTTGTTACTAGATATCCTTGTACTCTCGTATATTTTATCCTGTCAGAAGCCAACCAGTCCTCAGCATATCTGCAGCACTTTAGCAATTGAAATCGACGAAAGGAAGCATCCACGACAGTTCAACTTCTAGTATGTCAAGTATAAAGCGCTGGTAAGAGAAGACACACTCTCGGTGACACAAGGACTTGAATGGAAACGAACTTTTGTGCAGAAGAGATATTGAGTTACAAAAAAGTTTATTCTAAATATTTATAAATGCGTCTTTTAGGGGTCGACCATAAATTTCCCCCAATAAGCACAAAAATCGGCTTGTTACTGTCATAAAATACCCGTAGAGATGTTGAAATTTAATAGGCGTTCGTCCGTGTACGGCGTACGGTTCGAGAAAGACGGACGAAGTGAAACGGATGGTCGCCATAAAACATTCACAATGTACAAGTTGAAAGTTCTCCTCCCGATGTTCGCATCATGTCTCCTTGTCTAACAGTGAGGCAACGACTGAGCTAGAACGATCCGAAGATCTTTTACTATACTACTTATTTATAGTTTAGTCTCACTCCTCGAAACCGCTAAACAAATTATATAAATAAACACGTTAACATTGGAGTAAGTGTTTGTATGGTGAAAAATGGAAGGAGTGTGTAAACTAACCACCATTAAGTACTGCATTTAAGCGTTATTTCCTTAAACAAACCGGCCAACCTACTATAGAGATACAATTGCTTTGTGTGCCTTTGTCTGGCTTAACTATGATATAAAAAAGATTTAATTTGATTTAAATTTTATTGTTTTGAAGAAATTTTTAATGCTGCTACCTTAATTTTCAAGGATTCCTATTGTTGAATACTTTTAATTTGAAAGATTTAATTTTCAATCATGGATTTTGGGCAACAAATTTGACGAATTTGGCATTGCGTCATCTACCTTTCTTCTTCTTCCTTCGTCTTCAGTTAGAATTTTGCGTCAAGTCAACAAAGTACTGTGTAAGGCCATTACAGCTGATAAAAATGCCTAACCAACAATACCTTAACTGTACTCTCCCTACAGCTACAAGCCCCACCTAGCAGACATCGAAGAAGAACTGGTTGCAAATTGTTATGCATATCGTCAATCTCCTGAATCCACCACCATGAATACAGGAAAGGATATGTTTAAACCAATCAGCTATAAAGATCAAACAGATTCAGCTCCAGATTTCAATACCATGCTGGAGCCAAGTAGGATGACACTATGAGAGGATAAGTTCTCGTAGTGGTAGCGAACAATTTTCTCATCAAGGCCATGGCACTTCTGCAAGTCCGCCAAAGAGATATAGTAATTTGAGAACATAATGAGGTGAAGTCAGAAAATGTTTACCAATTATATAGGTCAACTGCACACAATCTGGTACCATTCAGGATCAGGAGTCCTAATAAATTTTCGACTTTCCAAGTTTGGAATTAAATATTAAACTAATCAAGATCAGATTTTTGAAGTAACACCACGATGTAATTGAAGTTAGCAATATTTCAGCACTAAAGAAATTCAACGCATTGGGGCATAGGGTTTGCATTCGGATACAGCCATTGACATATTACCCAAAACCTATCAACTCATCAGTGTCCAAGTCCGAGAATTAATAAATTGAAGCAAACTTTTTGAAGCCATAGGTGAAATAATTTGGTTTCCTGTCTTGTTTTTTAAGTCATATAACAAAATTGTCCATAATTTATTTATAATTTTATCGTTACTGGTGGTACCAATCATTTAATAAAAACCAACCAATTCCTGATTTGCTTCTGTGCTAGACTTAATTGCCTTAATTATTATCAGATTATTTTGCTTAAGGTAATGTCGTAACAAAGCCTTGAAACACACATATACACGCACCAAAATGTACAGCAAGTGCCGTAAAAGCTCAGTGCACCCACCACAAATAGCATAGTCCTAAAAACAAGAAATAGGAGAATTCTCCAAAATTTGCTTCATTAATCTAGCACCAATATATGTATGTCTAAATAAAAATTTTTGCTGATGGTAAACCACCAGGCACAATTAATTCCACAGTTAAGCAAATTATAGCTTTAAGAACACATTATCTCTAGAAGCATCTAGATTAAAGCCATGGGTTGGATGCCTAATTTCATTGGCTGCGGCAGAATAGCATAGCATGTAAGACAATACTTCATTATTCTTCTGACAACTGGGATAAGGCCTTAGTTACACAAGCGTTTGCTAAAACACATTCTTAATCTCACTGAACGGGTCTTCCAGAAAAGCTTTAGCAGTCTCCTGTCAAGTACTCTTCAATCTTTTTGCCCAAGTGAAGAATAGTTTTCTCCCTTGTGGAGTTGCTTTACATGCTGGTTCCAGACTTCTGAAAATGTTGCTTAATTCTAACTATGATATGTACTGGTTTTCTATCTCCCTTCTATACTAGCATGTCCAGACTGATTTGACTATATTTGGTGGATGCTTGGTGGCAGCTTGGTCACTAGGCATGCACCCGAACAAAGAAGACCATAAATTGGTCGACAGTTAACTTACTTTGACTTTGTCTAGTTGCTTGGTCCAAAAATAGCTCCACCTATCTCTTTTCGCTGCCTTATAGTCGTCAAGTAGATGAAGACGAGTTTCTTCTGAATTTCCCCAGGATCCATACAGGAAGGAGTGGACTAGGTTCATGTGGTTTTAGGCATTCCTGTGAGCAATCTCAGCCCTTTCTTGCTCATGAGGACTACATTGCTTCTGATCTTAGACTCGTTCAGCATAACGTAATACTGTTATTTACTCAATCTATTATGCTCAAATTTATTTTGCCTATCGATTCAAAACAGGTTACGCTTCAAAAACTAGCTCGTTATGCGTATATAATACTGGCCCTAAGAAGAAAAAAGGGCAAATCGTTTCACTTAAGCTTAAGTAAATGAACTATAAAGCCACCCTCAATCAATCACAGCTCTAAGAAACAGCTATTTATAGCTAACAGGCATCCGTACATGCGGCCTTTTATTAACTGACTGAAAAAGGTGAACGTTTATTCCGATTTCCAATAAAGCGATTGTAGGAAGCCTGATTCGAAGGTAGTTGTAAACTACCTACGCAATTTTTACCTCGCACTTAATTAATACGCTAAAAATATCCCGATATTGATTCGATCAAAACTTCATTCGCCAGTGAATTTGTCACAAGTGCTGTTACGTATATGGTCGAATTTAATTTCACAGTACCTTCTCGATGTTGTAATGGCGGTGACGTGAAACTTTATACGGATTGCCTCCTCTTCTTTTTCTCCTTGCTTATAAATAATAATTCGAGAAGAGGTATAAATGTAAAGGTTGGTATTTGCTCTGAAATAAGATTGCCGATACAGTTTGGTTTTCTTATTTTAATAATCATTTTCTATTTTTTAGGTTAATGGTATAAAATTAAATACAATATGATTACAAAAATAATTTTTCTCTTTCTTATAAATTTGCTTTAGGCAAAACTAACTCAATCTTTGAAATACATAGATATCCAAAACATTTAGTTTTAAATCACACGTCTTCTGGATTTAGGCATCCATTCAACCAGTGAAAGCCAT
>ML219538.1:28124-56336 GCA_004785975.1 Popillia japonica
CTATTGCATCTCTCTGTAAAAATTTTTGACTTGCATCCTAGGGTTAAAAACCATACCTTGCAGAAGTTCATGGGAAACTAACCATGGCTTGGCGTTGAAGATTTCTAAAATTTTTCGAGAGGTTTTGACCTTGGGATACTTTGCTTTGTGCGTTGATATGCTTTGTGCGTGGATATTCTGTGATTATCTATTATTGCCCCTGTGCTAAACCGATCACTCGTGTTGTCTCTTTAAGTTGTTCCACGAAGATTTCTCTGCGTTCAGTTTTCGTAAATCTTCTTTGATTTGTGAACAAGTATAGAAGAATATATTGTAACTTTTCATCTAGATCGTCAGTAATATTTGTCTCACGCTAGTCTTGGGCGAGTTTCTTCTGACTCCATTTTCAAATCCTCAAAAACTTTTCTCATCTTATGGGATGCTCCTTCTGATGCTCTAGAAGGTTTTCTTTTAGTGAACAGTCTGTGCCAAAAGGTATTCCTAGCTAACACAGAGAATTCTTTGAATAATGGTTTTGAAGTAATGCCTTAAGGGACCCTGACAAATATGTAAACGAAGTCCTTATAATGATTAGATCTTTTAATTTCATGTTTCTTCTCTGTAGACAGGTCTAGGCGCTCATTTACTTGTACTTCTTCAATATGGTCATCATCCTGTATTATAATGCCTTCAATTTCTTTTTGTCCTATTACTGATGTGATGCTGCAATTGGTCTTCCGTAATGGCCCTCATGGAATAGGCCCTCTATTCAGATACAGCCACTGACGTATTACCCAAAACCTGTCAACTCCTCAGAAACTTAATTATCTGGCTGCTCACTCTATTATTCAATAGTCAAGGATGAAAATATTATCAGCACATGTAGAAGCAAAATGTTTGAAGTCATAAATGAAATAACTACTTTCCTGGCTTGTATTTTGTCATCATCCTGTATTATAATACCTTCAATTTCTTTTTGTCCTATACTGATGTGATGCTGCAGTTCGTCTTCCCTAATGCCCTTCATGGAATAGAATTTTTGTAGCGTATTGTAACGAATGAGAAGGAACCTTGTTTCAGCATTTTTCTTATGTAAATATATTTGGGATATTCTTTACAAAGTAGGTATTTTGTGTAAAAAACATAAAAATTTTATTAAATTATTAATGTGAAAGCTCTTAAGTATTATGATATATCTTCTTCCCCAGATATCGGCCGAATCGATGGACTTCTATTAGATGGTACAAACAGAAGTAATACTGTCATCATGATTGTGTCATTCGGGTGTGATGGAGCATCTAAGCCTTGGTACCCCACTAAATAAAATCCTCAGTTTGATACAATATCCAAAGATTCGGAAATAAATTTCTCCTATTGAGACATCAAAACATGTGGATCGTCTGGATTTCCTGCAAGTCAGTGAACAACCTTATTCAGAATAGATTTTCTATTAGATTTGAAATACTTTTTTAGTTAGTTTTGTAATTCTTGCCATGTGTTTCCTAAGGTAACAACGCCCTGTAAGAAAATTTGTGAGAATGTAGCCATTTTGTTAAGTTCTCACATGGTCGTTAGTCCCTTGATTGGTGAAATTGTCTAGGAAAACCTTTGAATGCCTCAAACCAGGAAGATTTTCCCAGAGGAATGCTCTGAGCTACCAATGTTTGTCTCTTGATTTCTTTTTTGTGGGTACTCATTCCTATGCCCAGAATAGCTCAAGTCCTACAAACTAATTGTGGCGGCTTTCTTGGCTACTTGACTATCAGCGAAAATGGCAATGTTTTGCATCCGATAATTCATATCAAGGTACATTTGAGCACTACCAATTGCATTTATCTCTGCTTGGAAGATGCCAGGGTATGGTCCAATTAGCTATGAGTGTTTGATTCCTCGCCAGAATATATCCTTGAACCTGTTGTTTATTCCTTTATATAGTTGGACTACATCTAGTCCTGGTTCTTTGGAGGCATTCTTGGAGGCGGCATTACCATATTTTGCCATCAATTTAATATAACTTCTTGTTCCTACAAAGATTCTTAGTTGCTTGTCTACTGTATGGACCTTTCTGTTCTGAATTTGTTCCACTAAGCTCTAAACTGGTTGGATGTATGTAAACTTTCCCCAATAAATAAATGTATGACTCTAGCTTGCTTGAAAAGGATCCCCTAGGAATATTTATGTAAATTCAATCATCCTTTCTCCACATGCTTTACAGCTCAGTAGCTATATTCCAGGAAATACTATGAATTCTTTATTAATTATCCCATTAGACTATGAACACAATGAACTAACTTAAAGTACTCCTTATTAAGCTCTCAGAATATTTCTTGCAAACGTAAAAGAAACAATAAATACAGCTCACATCAATTCCTTCCCAGAACTGGAATAAGACCACAATTTAGCCTAAAAACCAAATCATCGCAGATTATTAAAGCGCAAAAAAGTAAGATCGAGAGAGAAACAATTACCCTAATTAAATAAGCTACGAAAAAAGCTATGGGAAATGGAGCTTCAACTCGTTCCGAATAAATAGAACCTTGCACGATAATGATACCGTATGATATGCCGCAGAAATCGATCTTATCCATGTGCTACGGCAATTTCGAGCGACTTGCTTTCTTAGAATTATTATTTCAAAGTCTCTCACGCACCGAAAAACATCAAACAAAATTAGTTACGCACAACGGAAAAAATGTCGCTCGCGAAACGAGTAATTTTCCGTGACCGCAAACTGATTCCCGCTCTTCTCATTTACGAACGCTTAATAATTTAACAATCAGTGGCACATCGTCCTTTATTGCAGAGAGTATATTGAAGCAGAGCTGTATGCATGATTATATATTTCAGCGTTATGCAGCTATGTATAGTTAGTTAGAGAGTTATTGCAACAACACGATATCTCTGTACAGACTACTCGACAATATTTTTCCCATTCATCGGGTGGACAAAAAGAGGTTAGCTTAAAAGAAGAATTCCTAAGAAGTAATGATGATGTCGCAAGTGAAGATTGCATTACAGTTAACAAGATTGATTTAATAAATTTCAACAGATTAGATCCTCAATCATCTGCGGGGACATCAATTTTTAGACTGACTGCACATATTCCTAGCGGGCGAGAGAGATGAAGGAGCTTCTCTCTATACGTGACTTAAAGGTTTAATGAAACTCGAAGTTCGTATATGATATTAGCGACGAAGCGCGGAATATTCCCCTAGACATATAGACAGACACAGAACGTAGTTATAGACAAAGGGAACGTACTGAATATGGTGCGGTTGAACTGGTTTTATTAAAAATTTATCAAGATACCATCTGCACGATGGGAAAATTAAAGGAAATTACGAAGTCTGTGTGTCATATCCAGTAATTACCGACACCCTTTTCGTTTTATTATTTTTCTTGATTTCGAGTGCGTGATCATTGACGTTTTGCGTGCTGATGAAAATAAAATGTGATTCCAGAATGAGGTAAATGTACCCTGTACGGGTAATCGTTAACTCGACGGCGGAACGACATCAAATAAAACCAGAAACGGATTTTAAAACAAGATTTTAAAACAAGATTTCTGTGAATTGAGAATATATATGTCATTTGAATAAATAGAAGAACTAGCGTCATAGAATCTATGACACTGCAGAATTAAAATTATTACAAAAGATGCTCCACAATTCGGCATTGGATTTTGTCTTCCTACAGAATCCTCCTCCAAGTCTCTCTGTCTTTTGCTGTTATTTTTCTCATCCTCCTCTTGGACTGCTCTTTGGCCTGGCTCTTTGTATACGGCTATTAAGAAGATTATTGGGTATTTTGTCTTATTCCATTCTGACTACGTCTCCTGCCCATTGATGTGGTGGATGCAGCTCTTCATACTATCTATATAGCTCCCAATTGAGTATCAGTCTCCATGTAGTCTTCTTTTTTATTGTGCCCAATACCTTTTCCAGTATTTCTTATTCGAATATATCAAGTTTGCTCATTATGCATTGCGTTAGTACCCAGCCCTGGTTTGCAGAATATGCTTTATTGGCTAAGATAATTCTTCTCGGTATTTTCTCGTCCTCCTTACCATTCCTGGATATATCGGTCACTAGATACACAAACTGATTCACCGTTTTCAGCTTATCATCTTAGGCCTTGTATGAATGCATTTGTGCTTGTCGTTGGTAGCAGTATAAGTTCAGTCGTCTTTATGATAATCTTCATTCCTACCAATTTTGAGATCTTCTCAAGCTAATGATACGTTCCAATTGCTTAATTCTTTCCTATTTTTGATTGTAATGATCAACATCCCATCTCGGGCGCCAGGTTGGGTCCTCCCCAGTCCGCCCTCCCGCTTTAGCCCTTGCATGATAAGAAACTCTTCCGTTAGTGGCTTCTGATGCTTATCGCCACAAAGTCTCCATTCTGGTTGGTCTGCTCGCATGTGCTATATTTGCCTAGTGTTCCTCCAGCTGCTATCACCTTAGCTATCTTCGCATTCATGTCCTCCATAACCAACTTAATCTGGTTTTTGTTTTTGGATTCCAATCATATATTTTCTCAAATTACTGCAAAAGCTTCCTTTACTTCTTTGTTTTCTGTATAATGGTCTACAGTGTAGTGAACAGTTTTTGATTATCAGCTTGAAGATTCTGACCTTAATTCTAATTCCATGCATTCTCTCACTTATTGGCTGAAAATTTATGATGTTCCACGTGAACCTATTGTTGGAAAAAAAAACCAGTCTCAACTTCTCATCTCCTTTCCTTCCTTTTATCCAGTAATGCCTGCTGAACGTCTGGTTGCTTCAGTGATCTCATATTCCATATTCTCAAATCAAAATCCATTTTCGTTCGCGTCGTCTTCTTTTTGACCGTCCACTCCGAAACGTTGCCGAGTAGGTTCCGTAACTCGGCAACTGCTCCACAGAACCCAACATCTACGTCATCAACACCTTATCTTTATGAACTTGTTGAAGTTATTTTAGGCAACAGCTCTTAGTAACCGCATCCATGGCTGTCTCCAATGATAATCATTTTCGTCTAGTGCCAGAATTTTCAGGTCCTGTTTTGAAATTAATCCTTCCTTCCTAATTTTCTTAATAACGTTGCAAAGATTAGACATAAGGTAAGACATCAAACTTGTCATCTCTATCAATTACACTGCCGCCCGCTTTGGGAGTCTAATTTTGCCTGCACTGCCAAAATCGTTTTTAATTAATTTTATTCATTTGCATTCCTTCTCTTCCGCCATTTTTTTTAATTATGTTCCAAAGATTTCTCTTCCTAAATCAGTGTCACTCAAAAAGTAACCAAAAAAGTAATCAAAATTTAAAGGTAGAGTACGCTAAATTACAAAATAAAAAAATAAATAAATAAATAAAAATAAATTTAAAAATAGTTTTGGCTTAAAAATATGAGAAAACGTTTCTTCAAAAACTTAAACAATCATTTAGAAACAATTTGGATTTATTAAATGCCATTGTAATAGAAGAAAATTAACAGATAACAAAAACTCATCATGAAGCATTTATAGTTTCACTATAGGCATGCGAATAAGGATACTTATATTATAATTAAGGTTAATCTAGTAGCGTGCCAAAGATATCTACACGTATCACACTTTTTACACCGCTCTGTTGGTCAGGTATTCATTAGAGGAGCTTCTATTTTTATATAAGGCTTTATATCAAACTATGTATCGTGACATTTATCCATATAATGTTGAATTAAAAATGAAACAGTTTCCTCGATATCCATTAACGTTATTAGTGTGGTATATCATTTATGTGTTTTTATGGTACGCTTTTAATTAAAAGAGATGTGTTCCGATTTCTTCTCTGGTATGCCTATACTATAATATTGTTTAACTTCTTTATTTCTGGTAAATTGGTGTATTATAAATCATAATTTTCAATCAACCTGCTTGAGGAACACAATAAAAACTATTCTGAAGTTCTTTATTAGTAATTGACTGCTAATACTCCTCTTGCAGGATTAGTTACTGCAACTGCTAGTTAACGATTTTTTTTTTATGTCTGCTAGGTAAAATGCTTCTTCAGAACATATGTATTGGAGCATATTTTCAATTATAAAACTGGAAGTTTTAGCATTACTCATCATCAAGTTCATTCAATTACTTGTCAAAACAATTTCGTATTTGCTCCTTTTGTAATGGTGAATAAAAGACTTATTATACTGAGAGGTCGCTGATAAATCATCTACACAGATCTTATATATACTAGAGCAAAAATTTTGAGGACCAATCACTGTTTTCAAAACTGTAAAGAGAAGAAGCTGTAACAAAACGTAATAGATCTTGAAGCTACTGGGAAAAATGATTTTATAAGTGTGCTTTTCGTATGTAAAGTGATCCGTGGATATGTTACAGATATTTCGCAATACCTTTATTTAGCAAATATTAGCAAATAATAGTGACACTGTCCACAGGATTTTGAATAGAAAATCTTAACAGTCTTTCGGAAGTATATTGTTAAAGAAATTAAGAAAATAACAGGCAATCTAACAAAAAAATTATCAACAGGAAGCAAAGAAGGAGCTAAACTTGTAAAACGAATTTGGTCATTATTCTAGATAATGACATTGCTGTAGAATGTGTTATCGGAAGAAGTTTCTGCAAAAAATGCTAAACTTGAAATAAAAGGTTTTCTTTTTTCTTGAGCTGATTGTGGTCATTGTACATGAAGCATCGACTTTGCCCGAGTTGCACAATTAACGCCAAATTGTATACTGAAGTGTGCTTTCTAAAGTGTTTGGTTAAATTTCTTAAAAAACGACAACAAAGATTCAGTTTTTTGACAAGATTTGGAGTTAGACCAATCCAAAATTTTACCTAATGAGGTGTACTCAAAATTTTTTTAGCCAGCCCCTTTAACAGCTTTTATATCCATACTATTACGATTTTTGCAAAGAAAACCCTCATGAATGTTTTGTGTTGTTGCTGGGCCAATAACTATTGACTATTAGACTTAAGCAGTAATATTCTTAAGAAATGGTACGTATAAGTTTGAAAGTCTTCTAATTTTTCCTTTTATTTAATTTGTTCCAGCTACCTTTGTTGCAGTTATAGCATTCGTTTGCTACTCTACAACTTTTAATCTATTACAACCAAGTATATGGTTTTATATCTTCTTGTACAAAATTATTCTAATTTTTATATATCTCTCCTCTGTTTTATTTTTTGGCATTTAGAGAGCGTGCGCCAAGTTTGGCCAAAATTGTATAATTTTATCTAGTTTTTTTTTTTGATATTGGACGCTAAAGTAGAAATCAACCCAACAAATTATCTGAATCCGAATCTAGGCTGAAAACTACTTTCCGATTTAGGATCGATTTTCTATCCCTATAGCGCCAATTGTACTTATTGAGGTGAAATTATGGAGCTTTAAAAAGGGAAATAAACGAAAACTTCCACTAAGTTATAATAGAATCAAAACATCGGGCATTCACATCTAGCACTGCCAGTGCAGATTTTTGTAGTCAAGATTTAGATAGATTTGACGAGGAACGGGAAAGTAATAAGGTAGAGGATGAACAGGAGCGGAAGAAGATAAAGGAGGAGCAGGAGAAGATTTTCTAGGACTGAACTTGGAAGGTTCATGTAAACGACCAATTTAAAACACACAAGCTAGTTAATTTTTGGCACACCAGGGAGGAGAGCATGCCCAAATACTTTAGGAGCAGTTGAGTCGCACAATATAACATGGAATCGACCTTTCGTTGCCGCACGCTCTTATTTCGAGGAAGGTGGGGCAAAAACCGAGATAAATGTGGAGTCAAAAGTAGGATCATGACAAGTACTGTAGGACTTTTCAAGGTTAAATGATCAAAAGGTCAACAATTTTAGATCTTGTTCTAATCACTTGAACTGACCCTCATTAGGTGTCAATTACTTCATTTTCCTAGAATTACAAAACTTTTAGGAGTCTTTACCATTTTTGGGATAAGTACTACTACTAATATCTAAGCTACATTTTTTTCCAAAAGTATTCACTGGAGTTCTTGCTGTGTGAATTCTGTACGTGAATGTGTTTACATACATGGTTTATTACAACATTACTCCGCAGTAAATAATGTTGCTCTGCTAATTATGCTCAGCAGTGAGTGATCGATGACTCTGAAAATGAATTTAGCAAGACATTGCCAGAACTAAAAGAAGATTTGGACAGTAGGCCATAACTACTGCCAGCATCTGTGGCTCAGTTATTGCTCTTATGTAGTAGGGTAGATCGGGGACGATTGAACCATTTTCAACAAAATTTCTTGCTGTAACTAAATTTTGATCTAAGCGTATGTGACAGTATGTCTTAACTGAACGTTAGTTGTCAGACGACCAACGGATGGGGTTATAAGGGCATTATTTGCAATACAAATACATCTGTAGTCATTTTAAAAAATCAAGAATAATGTTTCAACCGACCCCATGTCCGGGGTGGTTGTAACAATGATTGGGGTCAGTTGTAACACTAGCAAAACAATGAAAACTATCTTGTTACATGCCTAGTTATTTTGCAAAAAAAAAAAATTCGACAAAAGTGACAAATCAGTTAGATTCACAATTATCACACAAATAATGAAAATCGCCAGCTGTGCAAGCCTCATGCGCCCACATTCGACAGCCTATACATTGTATACAACGTCTTCCAGCCTACTAGTTCCATAACTTTCAATGCAGTCTAATTGTAAGCCATAATACTCCTCTTCGTTATCATCTGAAGATACTTTTTTCTTTTTGGTATCTTTCGTATTTTTATCTTTGGGTGTAAAGTACTTTGATTTTTTGTTTAAATTGACTTTAATTTGCTTTTCCTTCTTTCTTCTTCCCTCAGTTTCTTTTCGCATTGCCTTTTTTTTCTGGCGTATCTGTGTATATTGTAGATTTTCTCTTTTTCCTTCCCCTGTGTGTTGTCAGTCTGGATGATGCTTTGGGGTAAGGTTTTACTACTTCAGGTGAAAAGGCTTCAGTGTTGGTAGACAGTAGAATCAGTTGAAACGTTTCATTCGACCCCGAAAAAATTGTTTCATCCGTCCTCGGCACATCTTTTAGAAAATTTGGCGTCATAGCCTTCAAAATAAACAATTTAGGTAAAAGAAAATTACACCTATTTGAACTCCGATAACCTATGTAAGTTCTTAGGTTAAAAAGTACGATAACCGTGATTAGTATAATTTTGGACTAAAAAGTAATAGAAAGGCGACAAAAATACTTACTTTTGGACGCAAAAACACAATGATACCTTACCGAAATGAAAGTCGCGTTTTTCTCTCTGTGTACACCTCCCACTAACGCTAATATTTTTCTAATTATTAGCACTGTTTCAACCACACCCTGTTTCAGCCGTTCCCGGTCTACCCTAATCTTGTTTGTTGTCTTATATCGGTACAGTAGTTACTCGTTATTCGCGGAGAATAGGTTCCACGAAAACTCCGCGAATATTGAATTCGCATGTCTGCAAAAGAAGGTGAATTACTAACTTATAGATGGACCTGCTGTGCTGTCTTGACATTCTGTTTTGGTTTACCTCGTTTTCTTTTTAATAAACTAGACTTATAGGGAATGAATGTATTCTGTATTCCCATTTTGAAGGCCTTTCTTCTTTGAGAATTTGCATCTATCTCATCGACCAAATTTTCAGCATGTCTAGAATTGAATAAAGTCGTTCTAGATTTTTTATTGACAGCAGGTCTTTAGAGACTACAATGCCGTCATCAGCTTGGTTTTCTTGATTGTCTTCTGGGTGTAATTCCATCAAATCTTCAATTGTCAATTCAGTATCGTCTGTGGGAAGAACCTCCAGAATATCGCTATCATCAAGATCTTCAAAACCTTTCCCTCCTATTAGGCTTCCTATGTTAATGAGCTGACTTGTGTTTACTTCAGGCAGAGCGATATTAGCGAACATTGCCGAACGCATTGAGGACAAATGTTTTTCCAAGCGGCGTTCATGGTTGCTTCAAGGCTTTCTGTTGTCTCTGTAGCTATTAACATGGCAGTAAGTGTGTCTTTTAAGTACTGCTTCTTAAAAGTGGCAATAACTTCTTGATCCATTGGTTGAATTATGGAAGTTGTGTTTCGCGGCAAGAAAACTACACTTATATTTTCATTCAGCTTCTCTAAGTTTACCGAATGACTGGAAGCATTGCCCACTATCAGTAAAGCTTTAAAATTTATAATTTGCAACATGTTTCAACTTCCATGGAAACGCATTTAACTAATAAGTCATTAAAAATTGAACTGCCTTTTTGTTTAATTGCCAATATACTGGTAATTTCCCTTTACATATCTACGTTCTTAAGAGCACCAGGATTGCAGTGGTTTGCATTTAAAGTCTCCTGTAGCAGTAATGTAGTACCTTTCGCTAGTTTAAACCCAGGTGCCTTTTTTCTTCTTTGGAAATGTAATATGCCTTTTGGCATGCACTTCCAGCATAACCCGGTCACATCAGCATTAAAAGCTTGCTTAGCGTTGTATCCACCATCCTCAATTATAGTTTGTAACTCTTGTAGAAACCGTTTGGCAGCTTCGTGATCTGCACTAGCAGCATCGCCAGTACACTGGATATTATGTATATCACGCTTCCGAGAGGTGGTGTTTTCCGTAGTTCTTGCATTTTTAGGTGATCATAAATCAGTTTAGCTTTTGCTGTTAGCTTACCGAGTCAGTGCCGATTTTTTTATTGTTGTCTTCCATCTAGTAAATAAGTAATGTTTCTATCCTTTCTATTAGTGAAGATCTTGTCCTCTTTACTTTTTTTGCTGACAATGGTGTTTCATTTTGAATGGATCGTGTAATCGACTCCTTATTGGATCTTATGGACCTAATAGTAGATTCATTCGGAAAAGTACAGAAACGCTATGTAATAACAAGGGCCTCCCACGCTAAAGCGCAAATACTGAAAGATGACCGTAAATCCTGATTCGCGAATACAGAGGGCGCGAATAGCGGGGGTCCACTGTATTTATGTCTACCGATTAGAAATCTAGCTGTGGTATTTAGTTGACCCACTCGTTAATTGTTGCTTTTGTAAACTTGACAGAATCTGTCCTTGACAGAAACCAAAATTCAAGCATTCACAAATACAATTACTGTAAATTGTAATCAATTCATTTCGTCCTTATCATAACTCGATTTATGGCCATCTCGATCCACTGCCGTATATACATTATTATTCCTCTCGTATAATATGTTGTCTAACCGTCGGAGAATTGCAAACAACATTGTGAAGTTACTTAAGTTACATTATTTCTCGAAGTCATATTTATATATACGGCTCTCAGTTAATTGTCGTCAATTATACTATATACAGCAACCGCAGAAGATCTTCAGTTTGCATTGAAGAAAACAGCAATATCTAATTACAATAATTACATACGAGTAATATTTATTTTCGCGCGATCTCGAACATAATTTGCGGTGCCATTCATGCGCGAACGCAGTTTTTCCGAAAAATACGACCAAAAAGGACGAAAAAAAGTCGAAAGAGGAAGAAGAAAAGACCAAACACGATATAATGATTGTGTTTTCCATTCGAGAAGAAGAAGTACCTCTCGGCAATTTACATTCGTCGGCTGGCTATCTTGGCTGGATGCTTGTCGCACGATGGTCGGACTGAATGGGCGTTTTTAACGAGATGTCGGCTTAATTAACGCGTGCTTCTCCCTCCTTATCCGTCTTCCTATACTACTACTGCTAACTGTGCCATTATAACGTCGATTATTATTAACATTCATCCTAAAACGTTTTATTTATCCGTCGATTCGATTTAAATTAATTTCGAGTATGCTAGGAGGCCTTCTCCGAAAGCGCTGAATTTATCAGGTGCTCCGATATAATAATTACCGAGAGCAGACGACTCGACTGTTCCACTTTTCCGTCACCGTTTGTCTCATTTGAATATTCAGCGGAACTCTCTTAACCGATAGTATATACTGGTTAATTATGCATAATTTATAACTTTTACATTGATTAAACATGCAATTACGTTACCTTATACAAGCGCGTATGTACACTTATAACTTGTTTGTTTTGTATAAGTAAGGATTTGTCAGGTTAATTAATGGAGTAGAATGAATTTTATAAAAGTATGAAGCTATCTGTGTAATGCTTTATCGTGCCGTTAACTACTCAGGTATTAGCTTACCTATTCTCATCAGAATTACTTCGATATGGTAATTAATATATCCATCAATAACAATCAAGTATTGCATAAAGTTCCAGACATGAGTTAGCTACTAAAACACACAAGTTATTTGATTAATGTATATAATTAATTATTATATAAGTATACTGTTGAATAGTCTTCAAATAATACACCAAAAGTATTCAAGTTTCCACAAACTTTAAATAGGTTTGGAACGACTAATATAGCCATAAATGTTGCAATTGTATTACAACAGATAGTTGACATCTAATTTGTCCAATTCACCTTCTGGAATTGTCTTTAATAATTTCGGGTTTGGATGAAGAGGAGTCTTGAGCTTCTTCTGCGAGTATTTCAAAACGGCGCTGTCCAAGGTGTTCCAATTTCGGGGATGATGTTAGTCATTTACCACCCCTCACAAACGAAGGAACCTAATCATTACATTAGCCTTGTGGAGGAAACATGGGCTGGAACTGTGGCTCCATGATGAATCTTTACGAAAATGTTCACCACCACACTAACACTAACACTACACTGCTGAAATATTATCTGGTGCTTATAGTTTTAGTGTTAATGTGATGAACGACGTAATAGGAACCGCAAACTGGGGCAAGAAAGAAGACTTTAGCTCCTACTTCAATAAAAAACAAGCCTGTCTTGCCTGTGCAGTACATCTCTACACAAATGATGATCGTCATCTTTGGCAATCACGCTCTTGTTTTGAGAGTTGGATTTCGCAAACATCGCCAACATTTTTCTATCACTTCTGAATACTGTATGCATTGCCTGTGTTAGCACGTAGTCTTTGGCACATCTTCAGGTGCAATTTTCGATTCGTATCAGTGAGGAAGATAGTTGTTCATGCACATTCAGCTCATCCGTGGCAATTTGTCTGAAAGGTTGTCTAGGTTTCAGTGGCGTAAAGAAGATCGTTCAAGTATCTCTACTCATTTAGTTACCAAAAAACAAAATTGGCAAAGTTTTTCAGATTTAGTTCGAGATCGTAACAGGTGGGTAGTTTAGCAGTGACCAAATTTATTTATCGTATGACAAAAAAAAATACAGAAACGGACAAAAAGTAATCCAAATACAATCATATACCATAGTGCCAGGTCCAGTTTCTTGATCCAATCAATCGCGGAGGATGTAAAGGAGAGAAGGTCGGCCACTTCTCCTACTGTATGCCCTGTATGCTCTGTTGTAGTAGTGTTCGGCAATATGGTCCATAGTTTGGTCCCATTTGTGTAACATTTCTGCACATCTAGCATGGCCGGTCCAAATCCTATTGGCTGTTTTCCATATTTGACGTGGAAGTTCAGATCCAGTGGGCATACTCTGAATCGTGATGATACACAATATTGCTACGGCTCTCAGTTTATAAGGACCTAGCAGGGGCTTAGGGAGTGCTCTTAGGCAGCCTCGCTCAGTAGGTACCACGTACTAAGCTGAAAATACAGCAAATAGTCACCTACCTTGCTGCGTGTCCGTGGTTCTTGGTAGCTAACAGTGCAGGGTATTTTTTAGGGAAACTACTCGGTAGGCACAACTAACTATATTTCTACTAGGTTAACACTACGTAGGTGCGGTGGAGCGTACTTCCGCTACCACCGTCAATAGGTAACTTCCATCTAATCATCTGACCCCCGTCGATGTTCCCAATGTCCCCATCCACTTACAATACATAAAAATACCGACTCATGTCCGGCCGATTGACCAACGATTAGGGACACATCGACGAAAGTCAAGATTCCTTAATAATTAGAACTTATACTACAACCGGAGGTTGACTCAGCATCCGGAGTTCATATGGATACATATTGCTGAGCCATCTCCGGTGCGATTTGTGACAATATATCTGTTGTTATTGACAGTTCCCAGGTCTCCTTCCATCACCGTGCGGCGTTGATGCGATTTGTGCGAAGATTTACTGCTGTTCTGATTGCTGGATTGGGAGATTTGAGACGTCTTGAGGTTGCTTTCGCCATATGCTCATGGATGGTCAATTCATGATCAGTCAATAATTTTCGGTATTAGCGGACTAGTCTCTTGGCTGGACTGGCCTCTTGTCTTCTGTTATGGGGTGGTGCGATATGGCTAAGTATTGGAAGCCAGCATGTCGGAGTGGATTTAATACATCCTGTGATGTTGGGCGCAAAGTGATTCAGTTGCATGTCGATCTTGTAGGTATAAGGCAGGACAAAGCATTGCATAGTGCTTGGTGATGCTTCCCAACTAGTTCCACAAACTTTCTGAACAATATTATGTCTTGTACTGATTTAGGCGATGTATTATTAAGGTCTGCTTCCTGTACCGACTTAAAATGTTACCGCATGTGGAATTTCGCTAGAATTTTGGCAAAATAAAGAAAGAAGAATTCAGAAAAGGACAACCAACGAACCAAGTCAGAACCCTGTTCTAAAACCGCATTACTTTTAAGTATACATACCTGTTTATGGCCAGTTTTCAACAACAATATTATGTAAATATCTTATTCAAGTATAATTATTCTGAATTGTACATACCTCAGACGTTTGATTTATTGTAAATATTGATGTAGCTGTAGAACTGGAGTGATTTACTTTAATTAAATATTTCGGTTAACTGCGGATTTATGCAAAATTAAAGTCAACGGTACTGGTAATGTAGTACCGTGACTTATTGGAGCAACTGAATCTCCTCAAAACTCGTCCAACATGGCTAAGAAGAATTTCTATAAATCAACCAAATAAACCAAAAACTACTGAGAGAGAAGAAGCAATTGTGACATCTGTTGAAATATAGCAAGTATGGTGTGGTTGTAGAGCGCCAAATCGCCTCCTTTAAAAGCATTAACTGGATAAGGTTTTTAGAGAAGGGAGCACAAATTCAATTCTTTATTTATTTAGGTTATGGCAATCTATACAATTCGTTTAAGGATCGGTACCCCAAAGAATTGAAGAATAGAAGAAAAGAAAAGTATACCTTGAAGTAGACCTCGGAATCCACGAATATTTGGGCATTCAATGCCCATACTGGTTTCAGTCTCCAAGCTGTATGTAGTTATGTCTGCTGTTAAGGCGTCTTCTGTTATTGGTGAGATCCTTGTGTTGGACAACAATTGCAAAGTCGTCAGCCCTTTCGCGTTACCCAGGGTTGCACCACGAGGAAGTAAACTAGATTTGCACCCCAATTCAATATTGTTGCATAAAAAGAGAACACAAGGCTTTATACAGCCGAACTATAATTCAAGCTAAAGTAGACAACCCTATTGGAGAATTGTCAATCAACTCAATCTCTAAAGCCCAGATATATCTCCATACTACTTTGAGACGATTTACATATGTTTATCTAACTTTATCTAACTCTGTTTAGCATACGCAATTTTACAGCCACAAAAATTAGGTAGGTCAGCTCGTCAGTGCTGTAACTAATGCATGAACACACAAAGTATTTATACCAATTGAAAAGATTTTATTATATTTTACGTTTATAAAGATTATCCTTTATGTTAAAGCTATATCACAAATTGAAGATGGCTTATTTTAAACAAGATCCTTTTATATTAACAATGCCTTAAAAGAAGTTCTGTCCTCCGTCGGATGTATTGTTCGAATTATACACTGACGCGAAATTTATCTTGCTCCAAGGGGAAGAAAAGAATACAAAAAAGGTCGACTTAACCATAAAGACCTGTTTACTGATTGAGAGAGGATCATTTGTAAACGTTTTCCTTTTCACTGCTTGCTGCGAAAATAGCTATTCGAAGGACCCCAGAGTTTAAATTGTAAGACATCAACTAGATACAAAACCTATACGCTCAAGGATTACTTAATCCATTAGCGCCGAAGTTTTTTTTCTTAACTCAAACTTCTTCGGCTTCTGTTTTGTTGTTTTCTTTGGAACATGAATGATCATCACCGGATTCCTTATAGTTGATAATTTCTTACGGAAAATTAGGAATTAATCAAAGTCTTTATTTTCTCTTTTAAATGTCATCCCTAAACAATTATGTCGATATCTGCTTCAGGATTTGTAATCAATTAGAATTGAATACTTTCACCATTCACTAAACTTTGATAAGTTACATAAGCAAACGGACTATGCCAAAATGATCTCTTAATACACATTTTGGTGTGAGGACATTCAGAAAAACGTGAACTTTGATTTCTTGCAAATTGCCAAACACACTAACTTGTTCATTCGTTTAATGACAAGAAATGAAACCTTTTGAAGGAACAACAAATGGTTTCTTTACTAAATTCAACTAAGTTGCAACAATTAGTTACAACCTTGAAAAAATACTAATCTTCCATAAACACTTTGCTTAAAAAACATTTTAGAGCAAAGTAGAGAGACTATCCACTTTTTTTTATCATAAAGAAAATTCTAGAGCCAAACACTTACGATGACAATTTTATGCAAATGGGTCCCATATGTACTTCCATGCTTCAATTAGATTGGATTAGATTACTGGAGGGTTGATAAGCTACTTCCTTGCCTCTCCTGAATGCGACCAATGAGAGTAATTATAACTACCCTTGATCTTTTAGTCTCAATTGATTTCCAAACTTCTGAAAAAATTTTAAATCTTTTATGGGGCTACAGTCCAAATCGAGATATATCGCTAGCCACTTTGCCCATTTTCCTTAAGTGATACCTCAGAGAACTACAGCCAATGAATAAAGCCGTTAGATATCTTTTGCTGAAATTCATAGCAATTTTGCTATAGTGGCTAACAAAGTGAATTAGAAGAAATTATTGATTAGTTTAGCTTTTAGTATCTTTGGGCAGAGGAATATTCAGGAAACATGAACTTCGACTTTATTGAAAGAATTGCCAAACACCCCAATTTCTTCACTCACATAATGACGAGAGATCAAACCTCAATCTTTGAATACAATCCTGAGGCAAAACGACAAAGTTAGGACCCCATGCCTAGTTTTGCAGCAACTCGATGATCTAATCAATGGTGATGTGCTTCTTTTGTAGTAGCAGTATTGTCGATAAAGAAGTTGTACTTACTTGAATTGATCAGAAAAATGGCAGGTAATTCGTGGAAGACCAATTATTGCAGACAACTGGATGCTCAATCAGGAAAACATGATATGTGACTTGGTCATTTTCATTAGACAATTTTTGACATTAGATCTCGGGTTTTTTTTTCTATGACGTTATTTTGGAATGTTGGAAAACATCCAAAGGAACGTGAAACTTTCGTTTGCTGCCATCAAAACTGGGAATAACGCCCATTCGTTCATTCATTCATTCATTCATTCATTCATTCATTCATTACCAATTGGATAGACACCTTGCTGTCTGGGCACTTGAGCTAGATGCTCATTGTACCAGCACCATCAGATCTCTCACTTCCACTTAAGCATCCTAGTATCCTCTATGAACCCCAGTATCCTGCTCAGTGGAAGCTTGAGAACCTTCGAGGGCTCAAGTAAGTCCTCCTCGAAATATTTCCGCTTGAGTTCCCTCAGTTCCAGCATGAGCAGATTACATGTAGACCCGTTTCCTCCTGCACTTTGCATCTTTTACACCATGGTTCGCTTACTCCTGTGTTGTATAGATGCTTTCTCAGGGGGCAATGTCCGGTCACCAACCCAGTGATGATCTTAATTTCCTTTTTACTGCGTCCTAGTAGGTTATCAGAGAACTTAGCATCTCCACCCCTTATTAGCGCTTTAGTATGGAGTTGATCTGCAATCGACCTCCATTTCTTAATCTTCTCTTTGTCTAACCAGGACCAGATCTCCCTCATAGCAGAATCCTTAGTGATACCGCATGCGGGCTCTGGTCCTATGAAGTGCTTCTCAGAGCCCTTCTTGGCTAATTCGTCAGCTATTATATTCCCCTTGATGTCCTCATGTCCCGGCACCCAAACTAAGGAAACCTTGTTGTCCTCTGCCAGAATATTAAGGGATCGTTTACATTCCCCAACTAGCTTCGACCTACTGGTAGGGTTCGCAATTGCTCTGATAGCAGCCTGGCTATCAGTCATTATATTTATTTTCCTATTCTTGCAGCCCCCCTTTGCAATAATTCCCGCACAGGTTGCAAGAGCAAAAACCTCTGCCTGGAAAACTGTAGTGTGCTTACCCAGGCTTAGCGATATCTTCTGTTCTGGGTTAGGAACGCAAATGCCGGCTCCTGTACCCCTACTAGATTTAGCTCCGTCCGTGAACCAGTCGTCAGGAGCAGTGAAGTCCCTCAGTACCTGGTCTCTCTTCAGTATAGATACATATTTCCACCTTTTCAGTGAAGATAATTTTAGGTGCCATACCTACTGTCCGTCAGCATTCATAGCAAAGGCTCGTCCAGTATCGTTCCCGTAGTGTCGGTGTGGTTTCTAGCCCTAGTGCTAGGGTGCCACAAATTGTTCGTCTGCAGTCTAAGATTCGTCGCCATAGTCTCCGCTTTGACAAAAAGTTCCAGCGGGGGGAGGCCCACAATGGTCTCCATGGAAGCGGTTCCTGTACTATTCATTGCCCCGGTGATTCCCAGCAGTGCTTGTCTCTGAACAGTGGTTAGCAGCTTAACTGCAGACGACACTTCTGTCCTTTTCCACCAGACTACTGCTCCGTATGCTAGTGTCGGCCTCACCACAGCTGTATAAAGCCAATGTATCACTCTCGGCTTTGACCCCCAGGTTTTACCTACAACTCTTCTGCAGCGCCAGAAAAGTTTCGTAGCCCTGCTCGTTACATTAGCTAAGTGTTTACTCCAATTCAGTTTTGGGTCAAAAGTGACGCCCAGATAACTTAACTTTAACTTCTTTGATTAGTTGTAACTCTTGCCCAAACAATAACGCTCATAGTGAGAACTAAAGGATTAGAAATTTTGTTATTTAATCTGATCTGTTGTAATCGATTCGCTAAGAACTGTTTAGATAGATGGTATTGGTATTGAATAGTGTTAGTGCTAGTGCACGAAAAAGTGATTTGTTATGTCAAATGCCTCACTGAAATTAAGCAAAATCATGGCCAAAACATTATTCTCACCCAGTTCTTGGAGAATATTGTGCACAAAGTTTTAAAGCTGTATAAGATGAATATTGTGTTTGCCACTACATCAACATAAAATTGCACCACATCTTTTACACTACTACCCAATGATCGAAGTTTCATGTATATTATACCTGGATACGTGTCCTTTTTGTTGGTATGACTGCGGACAAATACGGAAAATACCTTGCCAAAGGCGTAAGCTTTTTTGTTTCTTTTGCCGTTCCATTCATTTAAATAGTTCCACAGTATATATCCACAGTAAAGAAATATACGGCCTCCGCACACGCTATGCCACAGAGAATAACAATTTCTGTCCATTAGTGAAACCTCGTACTATCTCTTCGTCTCTCTTACACTGCCACCGACAGGAAATTGGAATCAATTTGAGGTAGTATAGGGAAAAGGCTGCTGCCCACCGCATTCCTTTTTTACGCCAGTCAATGTTGTTCGGCCTTCCCGTTCTTTCATATTTTACGAAGATTATGGCGAAGATAAATGTACGGCCATAAAAAGATGACCTAGAAAAGATATACACAAATGTATATATGTATATACGTCTGTTATTAAAGTAATCGACGGTTTATAGGTTATATGTTAGATGTTAATAATAGAGTTCACGTATTTTATGGAGGATTCTCACATTATTCAGTAATATGCTGAAAGAATTTTTTAATCGTGTTTATCTGCTCACACGGAATTATATTACTGATGTTTTCCGTCATAAAATGTACGCCCTTAATTACTAATTTAAGTCAGCTCAGTTTACCATCATTTAGCTTTATTAAATTAGTACTGTGAACGCCAAATTAGGCGTTGACTATGGTTCCTTTAACCTATTACTCGCTCCCGAGAAAACCATATTATTTCAAAACTAGTCGATACCATTTATGACTAGAATGCTAGTTACGTTAATATTATGCACATACATTTAATTTAAATACAAAGCTCAATAACCTAAAGCAGTAGTCTATAATTTTATCGTCGAAGACACTTCTCTCTGGGTTCCATTTCAGTTCATTCTAAACATAAATATCGAAGTATGTATGTATGTAGTTTTGAATAAATTTCCAATTTTAAATAAATTAACATATAACCGAAAAATAACTGAAAAAGAATATAAGACACGTGTCATTTTATATTTTAAATATACCTATACGAACAATTCCTGGCGTAGTATGTTTCCGAGTACTAAACACAATGTACAACACAACGCTGTAGTACCTAAACGGCACACGCTCAACAATCGAACCATTAGGAGACCTAAGAACAAAAGACAACTTGTCCCTAGTCTTGTTAAAGCGTATATTCATAATGAATTTCAATCTGTATTGAAGACACATTCTTTTGTTTGCAAATTAGCAATCAATAACCTTCAAGTCAAAGAACTCTTGGGACTTGTGCACCATTATGGAATACGGTATGTGGAGGAACGCGAAATAGCATCTAAGGATAGATGAAGTTATTGTTATGCTAATCGCAGGCGATGTGCAGTTTTATTTAATGCAGTATTAGCTGAAATGGGAGCGTGTAGCCTGTTATTGTCCAAAGCAAATGGGACATGTTACGGGTATCTTTTATGTGTGTTAAATAGTTATACTAATTGGTATTCTATATACGTGACACAAATGCAATTATAAGACAAAGGATTACATTAATTCGAATTAATTCTTCGTTTTGGTTTGGAAGAGTTTTTAGAGCTTGTAGTATTTAATATTATTTGCATAAACTTTAGAGCATTACCAAGTAGTTTCCCGTCATTCCGCAGGCCTTAAAGTAGTTTTGTAACTGCAATGCGCTGGCGTATAAAAACGTGGTTACTCTGATGTGGATTCTAGGCCTCTCTGAATGTGAGGGCAATGAGGATACTCTTGCAAAAAAGGTGCTCAGCCTCGATTGATCGGACCAGAGCTATTCTGGCGTCCTACCCAAAGCCACATAAGAGCTCAGTTCCTACAGTGCGAGACCGATCAAAAAAGCTTACACTGGTCCAACATTGCAAAACTAGGACAATCAAACAAAGTTTATCACTTTTTTCAGCCGCTATGGCTAAATTTCTGCTGGCCCTCAATAAAAGAGATCCTAGCATCATCATGGCATTATTAACTAATCATGGTCCTCCCAGGTAGCGTCTCAAGGCGATGGGTGGATGGTGGCCATACACCGCACATCATGTACGACTGCATGGAACAACCTGGAATGGGTGCACTTAGAGCCGGCCTATGTCGGAGCCTTTAAAAATATCCTAAATTTCATCAAAATTTTAGAAATAAATTGGGACTAAAAGATTAGGGGTACTCACAGTAGATCTTATTGCTCACAATGATGAAAGGCATTCAAACGCCCCATTAGTAATATCATCTAACTGAAAAATAACTGAACTTAAGTTACTCAGTGCCTGCTAAACATGAATTCACACAAAACAATCGTGCGGCTTGCCATTTACCGAAAGAAGAAAGTATGAGTAAAGTAAAATGTCGCGTTTTTTTTTTTTAGATCTAAATGTTGGAACTTGGAATATTCAACTCCAAACAGCAACGCAAAGTGCCACAAAAGAACTGTTGACCTGCCATCGCCTCTTTGGCAAAACCTGGGACTATAACGTAAGATGATTTTTTGAACTTACTTCGCCACATATAATCAAACCAACGGTCACATACGGATCGTTACTGAAGTGGCCAAAATCAAAAGATTTGTCAGAAAAACAAAAATGATTTTCCCAAAGGAATACCGCTTGTGTCAATACACCTTTTAAAAAGAAATAAAAAGTGAAAATGTTGAGGATATTGATTTATTTATCTAAATATTTCTGCACGGTATCTTCAAGATAAATTCAATGCATTTAAGAAGTATTAACAAACCATTAACAGTATGACCCCTCCCTCTACTGTTCTGGACAAATTTAAAGACTTATCTTCTTCTTCTAATCTTTAGTAAAATATAGGCGAACGAAACTATACGACTCCACGATCCTTTTGAGGACCTCTCCTTATGAGGATACCTAAAGAATCGGTTGTACTACATCGCCACAGCCATGTAGTATCGTAACAATTGAAATGATTAACTCAGTTGGTACAAATCTTCTCCGAAGGGTCTGAACACTGTTCTCAATGAATATCATCATTTTGGGCCTCTAATACACTGACTTTTCTATTTATTCTGTATTGTTTTGGTTGCCTACATTACTTACTTCAATAAAATTATTAATGGTATGTTATGGAATGATCGATAATAGATATTAAATCATTGAATGCAAGTTGCATATACAAAAAACTAAGATTTACTTAAGTTAGCCCAAAGATAATGTCTGGAGTTTTAGTATCAAATTGCTTCATTTTATTTGTGGACTTTGTGGTCTGACATGTTTTCATATTGTTTCTTCAATAACGCATGCTATCTCCAATAGACAAAGCCAGCTAGTGGCAAAGTTGGGGGGAGGCTGTTCACAAATAGGAATATTGTCGCCTGTGCTGTGGGCAAACTCATTAGATCACAGTTTCCAGAGGTGCTGTCATTCAAGGGATTTTATTGTCTTAATTATGAACAACATGCAAATAGCTCTAAATACAGTCAGTATAGGTGTCACCAAGAAAATGATATCTATTAATGTCATGAAGACGCAAATTGAAAAAATAGGATGATCTAATAGGGCTTAAACTGGCAAAGCTAACAGACTTAGAAATCCCAACGGCCACTTGGGGGTTAACTGCGACCAAAAACTCTCCTGGAACACACATCCAAAAAGCTAATAAAGCATCAATGGAGATTAGCAGATGCAAGAAACTATGTGAAAAAGCTTTTCTAACCTACAGTGGTGTGGAGCCAACAAAGACTAGAATGCTTGTAGGGGATGGAAGCCTACTACTCTAATATCGCCCAAGGAAGCCTTACTCAACTTACCACCACTACATATACACGTACAAAGAAAATCAAGGTTTGCTACATACGGACTGAGAGAGAATTAACACCCATTACACAAATACATGAGAAAAACTACGACTTTCATAAAATACAATCACGAGAACGATGGAAAGACGGCAGTTCCGTCAACATCTCGTTGCACTGGTGTACAGATGGCTCGGGCATGGAACAAAGTCTGGAAGTTAGAATATTCACGATGAAATCAAGAACTGAAGTCAGTCTAAGCCTATCGAATGGAACTGAAGTTCTTCAAGCAGAAACAATTGCTATCCATACCATAACCATCCTCACTAACAATCAAGCTGTGGTAAAAGTGATTGGTGCAACCAAAATCATAACGGTTCCTATGGGATTGCGCTTGCGCACCGAACAAGCTAGCAGAGTACAGTGAAAATCTTAGCATGGGTATTAGGAGACGAGGGTGTTAAAGGTAATGGGAAGGCGGATACACTAACCAAAGAACGGATGTCTAAGCCATAATTCATCAAACCTATACCATAGTGTGAAATCACGCAAAGAAAGGCAGCCAAAACCATTGGGAAATGGTCGGTGGCAAATCTCTAGAATGGTGAAAAAACTGAGAGATAGGCTAAGAAATTCATTAAGAATTTATGCGCAAATTCACAGAAAAAATTCTGAATAAAGACAGGAAAATTGTCAGTGCAGAATATGTCAGACAGAAGAAGAGATCTCGCAGCATATTTGATATCAATTTGAAGAACTAGCCAGACTGACCCCTAGCTATATTGTTGGTGGTCTTGAAATATTAAACAGATTAGCATGCTTGAATCAGAAACGAGTTCCTATAAAGAGGTACCACATTAATGTGGACTGTGTTAGGAAAATGTCCTGTTAAAACGTTGTTTGACTCTATTATTGTTGCACCAGGCAGTATTATTGATCAGATTTGCATATCAGTTAAAACAATTACAGCTGCAACTCAATAATTAAAACCCAAATCAATAAAATTAAACGGTAATTGCTTTAAAAATAGTTACATGAATGAAATCAATAGAATCATTCAACTGCTACTTCGCCAATGAATATTTAAAATCAACCCACGCAAATTTAATACGACATCCGTGTTTATACACCGAGCAACATTTCTACGGGTTTCCGATACCAAAACCATTTAATTTCGCCTCGAAATCACTGTGCGGACTAGTCTAAGGTAGCGAACTAATACCAGAATTTCCAATCATTAGCATACAAGTGTACTGAGTATTAAATTGAGAAGTTCTGAGGGGAGAACAACAATAGACAAAGGGCTTCGAGGGTCTTAACGCCAACGGTACAACTGAATTCAGCCCCAGTGACGTATTATTGATTGTTGCGTTTAAGATTTTCCGTAACACATATATATATATATATATATTCTAACACATACATTGAACGTGCAGCGACTGTAACAGTCCGGCTTTTCCAACTCCCCGATTTGGCCCGCTCTTCCTCCGTTCAGCGCTTCGAAAATCAGTTCAATCAACTTCAAAGCGGCGCGCAGCACAACAACGAAACTAACAAATAAAACGGTGCGCCAGTACCACCGTGAGATATGGGGGAGAATAGCAACGTTAAATACGTAATCAATTTTTTTGATGAAACAGATTTTTCTTGGTAAATACACACCGTTGGAGCTTGAAAAACAAGTCAGAACGGAAAATAATATCCTAAAGAATATGTGCTTAATATGAATAGCATAAGCTCCGCTGTAAAGCTCTCGAGAGCTTACAAAGCGGATTACGTAACCACAAAATATGCAAGTGATTGGTTGTCAAGAATTTGAAAAATCGATCTTCAATCGAAGTAAATTAAACATTAGGACAATGCATTATCGTTAATAGAAATAGTTCTAATAAGGAAACAAACTCTTCCCCATTTCAAGCAAATATTTGCCGTGCGTCAATATTAACTTAGGTGCAATTGAAAGAATTGTCCGGAGCAGTTGCATCTGGAGTGGATACCGCCGATCTAGATTCGACGGCCGCGAGCTGTTTGCTCCAAATTCGACTTCGGGTTCAAATAATTATTCACTTAACTGCTCGTGTTAGTCAACCGTTAACTGTTTCAGTCGAAAGTCATTTAGCTTTGTTAAGTTTGAAAGTTGGCGCGGCGAAGCTTTAGTCACTATTATTCGTGGATTTACGTTCGTAGAACCGCGATAATCGTTATTGCGTTAATAGTGTAAGATGCTCTTTAATTATCTAATTGTGCGCTCCGATATTTGTCCGTAACGGGTACTTATTTATTGATTCATAAAGCGGAGCAATCTGTGGTAGTTTCCTTTTCTAATTACCGAAGCAATGAATCATAAAGCAGGCGTACTTAATAAGAATGATTGTTCGGGATTAATATCATTTGCTGAATCATTGCACTGGTGTTGATCCAACTATGCGTAAAGTTGTTTATAAAGTAATTCATTCTATCACCAATGCACTTTCGTTCGTAAAACTTTGGCTCTTATTGTAAGATAAAAAAATGATTATTACAAGAAAAAATGACAAGATATTTAGACACAACAATAGGGAAAAGACAATTACTTGTTTGTACTAATTTCTGATTTTTCTTTCCTAGCATAATTTTTCTCTCCAATTGTCCCCCACTACCGAAAAGGTTGAAGGGTGCAAGAGGTGAGCCTCAAACAAACATTACACTAAAACTGTACATATATACATACATACGTCATAAATTGCAATAGGCATGAAATTTCTGGATGCTTACGTACAAAACGAATATGAACTATATTCGCTTCGTAACAGCAATCTCATAATAATTCGTTTAGATTTTAGTAAGTAATCCAATAATTGTTAACCTTTACATTTATATAAACTTAAATATTGAACGTAATATTTGCTTAGTTTATCCACCAACAGTGACAACAAAAGATAAAAATACTAATCTTTAACTAAGCAAATATTTGTCGGTAAATTAAACTAAAGAAATATAGTAGAGCTCGTATTTAAGAAAAGTAGAGAAGGTAGACGCTTCGTAAATCTTGGTACAAACTAACTCCGCCGTTAGAAATCGTTGTCGCTTCACCCGTGATCTGTAACAGACTGTAAACCACCTAAAAGACCATCGAGAACTTTCACACATTCAGTACACAAACTTCCAATACGATCACCGTCTCACACTCACCAAATAATCCTACACAGTCATTCATCGCACAACATGAAAATAACTTGCACTCCAATATCACCCTCACACACTCAGTACACCAACACTCAAGAGAATTCGTGTCGTTTTAGAAGAAACGGCACGATAAAGAATGCAAGCCTATAACCCAACATGAATACATTGCAGCAGTCATTGATCCCAAATTAGAACAAAGGAGATATGCGCAAGATTGGGGCTGCCACATTGATACTCTTGTGGACGCCAGGCACCCACAACAGTTTGATAGGCCTAAAATTTGGGAAATGAGTTACTACAGAGTATTCACATTGAATATATAGTCAGCCAAGGAATCAAGCACACGAAGAAAATAACTTGCACTCCAACATCACACTCACCAACAAATCGCTCACATTTGTTCATCTAACACACGCTGAAGATAACTTGTACTCTAATATCACCCTCAAACACTCAGTACACCAACACTCAAGAGAATTCGTGTCGTTTTAGAAGAAACGGCACGATAAAGAATGCAAGCCTATAACTCGACATGAATACATTGCAGCAGTCATTGATCCCAAATTAGAACAAAGGAGATATGCACAAGATTGGGGCTGCCACATCGATACTCGTGTGGACGCCAAGCACCCACAACAGTTTGATAGGCCTCATACAGAGGCATTTTGGTGTCATTGGAACTGTGCCATTAGAGCACCCATTCGGACGTATCCGAATGTCAAACAAGAAGCAAGAACCCAACGACCATACGAGCTCTAGTGATAGTATTTGCACTATTGCATACCTCCCTTGTGTAAAATTTGGGAAATGAGTTACTACAGAGCATTCACATTGAATATATAGTCAGCCAAGGAATCAAGCACACAAAGAAACTAACTTGCACTCCAACATCACCCTCACACACTCACCAACAAATCGCTCACATTTATTCATCCAACACACCATGAAGACAACTTACACTCTAATATCACCCTCACACACTCAATACACAAACACTCAAGGGAATTCGTATCGTTGTGGAAGAAACGACACGATAAAGAATGCAAGACTATAACCCAACATGAATACATTGCAGCAGTCATTGATCCCAAATTAGAACAAAGGAGATATGCGCAAGATTAGGGCTGCCACATTGATACTCTTGTGGACGCCAGGCACCCACAACAGTTTGATAGGCCTAAAATTTGGGAAATGAGTTACTACAGAGTATTCACATTGAATATATAGTCAGCCAAAGAATCAAACACACAAAGAAAGTAACTTTCAATCCCATACATTCAGTACCCAAACACGCAACTCAAGAAACGAAACGGCCCTACCCAACATGAATGCTTTACAACAATCGTTGACAATATTTGAAGAAAAATAACAACACAGCATTTTTGCGGGAAATTTTGAAAAAAAAATTGAAACCTTACGGACAGCAATTAAAAATTGCGTGTTCGCATAACGGGAATAATATAGATAGAAGAAAATGAAATGTGAAAGCCGCACAGATAGAAATACAACAGAGGAAAATAGTGTTGTTAGAAAATGAACCCCATGGACAACGATACGTCCGTACGCAATAATGGCACGTACCGAAGTGACACTAATAATAAACAAACGGCAATGTCGAAGGACGTTGGTGACGTCACTTAATGACTTTGCAGTTACATTGTTATTAAACAAATAATAAAAAGGACTGTGTAAACATTAAGTACATATACAGGGCGGTACATTATCTAGTATACAGGGTGGTATAATTAGGTTGTTGTACATATACGCGGGTGGTATATTAACAGTGTTGTATACAGGGTGATGCATACTCGCGGCTGTATACAGGGTGATATATATATATATATATGTGTTCTCTAATGTTCTCGCGGTTGTAAAATGTATAGTTGGTTTCTCGGGTATTTATCCGCGTGTCTGAACGGCTCCCACAAGAAGAACCATTACAATTTAAAACTTGACGTTTCGACGACATCTCATTCGTCATTATCTGAAGTCTGAAGTTTGTGCTGTCTGTGCTGTAATCGAGTGTGCGATCGGTTATATGCCACTCCTGTCCTC